>MU226755.1:555393-573439 GCA_018584345.1 Thuja plicata
AAGGAGAATATGAAAGATGAAAGTGATAGAATCTTCCAGGGGAGTAAATTCCAGCCTCTCCAAAGAGATATTCGCAGGATGGACACTGAGGTCAGAAGGACCATTGTTATGTCTCCCTTGGAAATTGTCAAAAATAAGTCAATATATAGCTACAATTTGGATAAGTGGGTGCAGTATGATCTGGTTGAACTCAAAAATAGATGCATCAAGCTAGAAAACAAGAGCTCCTTGATTGAAGAAACCATGACTACTATCAGAAAAGATCTTTCCCATAATTCCAATGTTCGTGTTAATGATCATAGTTCTGAAATTGATGAAAAAATCAGAAATGTTGTAGAGTTAGCTATGATTCCCATTCAGAAGAAAATTAATGGGAACGAAGAAATGTTGAAACACTTGCTCATGCTGGTAAATACTGGTATGAAGGCTACTCTCAAGAACCTGATTTCTCTGAGCAATTGGCTGGAAACTAATAAAGACAATGCTGATCATCTTGTTACTTCCCAGCAAATGGGACCTGGAACACGTACTAGATCCAAGAAGCAGAAGATCGAGGATCCGGATCTCCAAAAGCTGAGAGAGAACGTGATGAATATGAAGACTCAGCTGGTGGATTCTGAAATCTTTCTGAGGTCTTTGCTCTGACTCTGGTGCTGGTGGTCTTTCTTTCTATTTTCTTTCCAGCGTTTCTTTTGTTTTTTGTCTTGTATGTAACTTTTGCCAAATCTGGGTTTTGACCCATTGTAGACCGGTCCCCTCCTTGGGACAGTCTATTGTTTTTTGGGCTTTTTTGCCTTTCCTTTCTCTGCTTTGTTAAGGGGTTTCAGGGTTCCCTTCAAAACCTGCTTTTACCATAATCAAAAAAATTGTTACTCGATCTCATGCTAAGATCATCATCAAAGGCCCTGAGCCTTCTACGTCTACGTTAACACAAACTGCAGAAAAAACTACTGTTGGCTCTGCCAATAAGAATTAAAAATTGGCTTCCTCATCTAATGCTGCCAATTACAGCATTCTAGAACAATTACAACGTACTAATGCTCATATCACCATCTTCAAGCTGCTAAAAATCTCCCCTACTCACAGGGAAATCCTTGACAAAGCCCTCACTGAGGCGAATGTCCCAAAAGATCTTGATCTCAATCAGTTTCAATCCATGGTAGGTCACTTGACCTCCTCCCATTACTTGTCTTTCTCTGAGGAAGATGACCATTCTTTGAGTCACCCACATAATAACCCCTTGCACATTGAATTCATGATTGGTCCAAAGCACATTCATCGTGTTCTCATAGACAATGGCGCTGGACTCAACATTTTCTCTGCTAGCTTCCTTACTGAGTTAGGCTATGGCAAAGATTGCATAGATGCTCACAAAATAATTACTATTAAATCATATGATGAAGAAGAACATAAATCTAAGGGGCTAGTTGTATTGCTAATTAGAGTTGGTCCTATTTAAAGAGATTTTATCTATGAAGTGCTTGACATTCCTTTAGCATATAATATTCTTTTGGGAAGGACATGCATCCATGAAATGTAGGTTGTCTCTTCAACATACCATCAGTGCATTAAATTCCCATTCTAAGGATCTGAAGTGACTATACCTGCTAATACATGCTATGATTGCAACACACTCACAAAATCTGTTGGCATCTTTGTGCCCACCAACAAAGAGTCTATTGAGCTCTTCGAGACTAAACTAAAAGAAATGGAAAAGGGTCTGACACTCAAGGAAACTAACATGGGAGGATATCAAATTGAATTGGTGCCATCTGTTACATCTCTGCCTTTATCTCCACATTCTTTTGGGAGACCTTCTGAAAGCACTAAACCTTATATAGTTCCTCCTCCAACAAAATATAGTGGTACCTTTGTACAAGCCATAGTATCATTAGAAGAAGAAGCTAAAAACAAGGCCATCAAAGCCTAGATCTATAAAGGAGAGGACACTTCTGAACAAACCACTCCACCTTATGACATAAATCTTGAATAGTATGGCAAAGGTCTAACTATTATGCAATGCTTTAGATGCAAAGGAAATGGTCCTATAGGTCTGAACCATAAAGGATTGATTGCACCACTTGAAGCTATTGGTCACTGAACACACGACTCTATAGGTATAGGCTTCAAGAAGCTCACATTTCAACTAGGAATAAACCATTTTGTACCTCACACAGATCAACAACCAACACCTTAAGAGACATATAAAACTGAAGAGTCTGATGACAGCTCAGAGGAAGACTACTTTCCTTGTCCCATTCCTCTAGATCTGGTAGCATTCTTTTCTGATCTAGATGAATTTATATCACATGTCAGTATATTCATGACTGACAGCAATTCTAATAATACCACTTCACTTTCTCCATTAAACTACGAGCAGTGGAAAGAAATGCACACTATCAATTTCGGTCATTAGGGTGATTTGTACATACAAACACACTTGCAAGAGCAGTTTGAATAGGAATCCCAACCACTCCTCACTAACCAATAAGTAGAGGATGTTGCAAGCATTGATGAAGAACCTATGTCATGAGGTGCTTATCTCACCATAGCAGAAGTTTTAGGTAGAACTCACCCAAACTGGGGACAAAGGGTTGACTTCACTCATGTTCTTGATATGATGCCTAATGATGAAATGGACTTTGATGAATATGAGTTTGACAGGTTGTCATATGCCACCTCTAACAGAGATATGGAAACAACTCACACACATGAAAACCTTCTCAACATAGGTGAGGGGTCTAGTGTCAGGTTAAACGAGTTTGACTCCATAGATGTTAACGTGTCATCTACTACGATCGCTAGGAATCAAAGGAATTTGACTACACCTTTGGATGAGATCGCTCTAGGTCTTGACTTTCTCATCCATTTTTTAGATGATTATACCATGAACGCACTTGAACCTGTCACTTCTCTTTCAATCCACCATCCTGAGCTTATAGACTGGAACTCTCCCTCCTCATCTAATGAAGTCCTTACATTCCAGAATGATTACACTCTTGCTTGTTACCTCCATGTTTTCGAACCTATAACGTCCTCAGCTAGTGAAGAGAGTGTCAACATGACCGAGGCTGATATCAAGTATCTTAGTCACAAAATCAAAAGAAGAAAAAATAGGCGCTCTGATGGTGAAAAACCACATTATGGCAGTGTCAAAGCCTAAAAAATTCAAAATAAAAGATGTATCCAAGGGTGAAAACCTCTCTGAGGTGCCCGAGGGTGATATACATGATACACTTTTGAGTCATTTCTAGGAACAATCATCTTTTCTTATTGAACCAACTCAAGAAATCAAATTGGGTACAAAAGCTGAGCCTTAGATCATTCATTTGGCACAATCATTGTCCGGGGGAGAAAGAGAAGAATTCATTACATTCTTCTGGAGCAAAAAGATAAACTTTGCATGGAAATATTCAGACATGCCAGGATTAGACCCTAATCTAATCATGCACCATTTGTCCATTGCACCAGGCATCAAGCTTGTTAAACAAAAGCTTCAAAAAATGCATCCACATGTGGCTCTACTTGTCAAAGCTAAATTGGAGAAATTTCTAAAGGCAATATTCATCAGAGCAATTGATTATGCAGAATGGATCTGTAACATTGTTCCAGTATAAAAACATGACAAATCTATCTGAGTATGCATAGACTTCAGATATTTGAATAAGGCATGTCCTAAGGATGACTTTACATTGCCCAATATTGATATGATTTCAGATATGACAGAAAGATATGAAATGTACTCAATAATGGATGGTTTCCCTGGCTACAACCAGATAAAGACCGCACCAGAAGACAAAGAGAAAACTTCTTTTACATGTGCATGGGGCACTTTCTGTTTGAATGTCATTCCCTTTGGGCTCAAAAATTCTGGTGCTACATATCAGAGAGTTGTCACCATAATATTTCATGACATGATGCACAAAACAATGGAGGATTATGTTGATGACACTTTAGCTAAGAGTATATAGTGAGAGAAACATCTTGTAGATCTAGGGCCTATACTAGATCATATGGAATAGTTTAGTCTAAGGCTCAATCCTAATAAATGCACATTCAACGTAACCTCTACAAAATCTATTGGTTATATTATCTCTACACAAGGTGGATCCTACGAAAGTTCAAGCTATCATGGAAATGCCCCCACTGAAGAATATCAGACAAATGAGAGGACTTCAAGGCCGACTATAGTCTATCTGATGATTTATCTCACAACTGGTGGACAAGTCACAACCATTCACCAAGACTTTACACAAAGGAGTGACTTACCAATGGAATAAGGAATGTGATGAAGGGTTCACACAAATCAAATAGTATCTTGCAAACCCACCAATATTGATGCCTCCTATTCATGGGAAACCGCTTATACTTTACATCTCTACTATAGATACTATTGGAAAGTTGACTATACTAAAGTATATGAATCTATTTAGTTTTTTCATTATGGCAACAAAGTCATATGAAGTTTTGGAGTCATCACGCATTATCAGAAGATCAGAAATTGGCTAAGGACAAAAAATAGGACAGAGCAAGGAATAGACTGTTATAGTTTTGATTAGCGTGTGTTCATTTGTTATCCAAATGATATGTGCCTTTGAAGATAATCTTATGAGTATTTTTACATGCTAATTCTACTTGATAGCATGATTATATCTACAAGTATGAAGAAGATACAGCTAGTTGAAGAGGTACAACCAGTGAATGCCATAATAGGATAGAGATCATGGAAAGAGCTGACAGAGATTGTTTTGGCATAGAAGTTTCACTTATCCTCGGGACTTGCACCTTTGTATTAGTCATTTTTAGTGACCTAAAAATCTATGGTTAAATCACATGACTTTATTCATCTAGGATAATTAGTTAGAGCTAATTTGGTGGAGTGGACTGTGTGAAAAGATGTGTCTGTTTGGTTTGAGTAAAGCAGTTATAGTTAATGTTAAGCTGACTTAATGAATGGTTGCATGGTTATGTAAGTGATCAAGATAGATGGTAAAATGTTTCCTAAAGCTGACATGTTCATCTCCTTTGAGGAAGTACTTATAGAAGGTCATTTGTGATGGGAAAATTTGCAAAAGCCAGAGTTAAGAAAGCAGAGCAGAGTGCTAAAGAAAAAAAGATATATCTGTCATATGTTGATGATATATATATTGAAGTAGAAGCTTTTAGAGTGAAGAAAAGATTTTTATAGTGATTAACAAGAGATTAAAGCATCAGTGCACAAAAGGAACTGATCAGACAAGCAGTGTCACAGCAGCAGTTCACCTTGCAGAAATAGTGTGTATCGAAGATCCAGAAGGTTGTAGCCTTCACCATTTGAGAATTGAGCTCTTGGATAGTGAGTCCACCACCCCTAATAGGGTTATTGTAAAAGACTCATAACAAGGTCTAACCCTTAACAAGGTCACTATACTTCATGTATTGTAAATACAACTCCTAACAGGGTTAAGGATCTTCTAACAAGGATCATAAGACACTAGTGCAAAATATTTGTGGGTACTAATTCCCACCACAGTTTTCACCTAAATTGGGTTTCCCCGTAATCATATATGGTGTTATGTGTTGTGTATATTTATCTTACTTGAATTGATATTCAAGTTTAGTACATAAGCATTTAAGTAAAGATTTAGATAATAAGAAAAACTATTAATTGATAGATCACTAATTCACCCCCCCCCTCTCAGTGATCCTAATCCTAACAATTGGTGTCAAAAATTTGGTCCTCAGCAAAGAAGATTAACCACTTGAGGAGATCATGGAGAAGGAAGAAATGAAACACCTGAAAAAGAATCTTTAAGTATCCCTTGAAGAACTTGACACATAAGAAAAATAAAATGAAGATGTAAAACTAAAAGTTGAAGGCATGCAAATACTTATCAAGAAACTGAAAAAAGAATTAAGGAATTGTTCTTCAAATGATTTGGGGGAAGTAGTCAAAAAATTGAATGAAGAAAATTTGTCTCTGACATATCAGATTGAAGAATTGGATGAAAATCTATATAACAAACAAGAATCCTATGATGTATAGGTCAAAGAAAATAAGCAGTTAAATGAAGAACTGAGACAAGAAAACATGGAAATATTGGAGCTAAGAAACAATAAAGAAAAGATAGAATCTAAATTGATTGCAGCAAAGAATCATATTGACAAATTACACACAAGCAAGGATCTGATAGAGTCACAATTGTATGCCCAAAAGGTTAAAGGAGATACCAGCAGTATAGGATACAATAAAGCACAAAATCAAATTGATGACATACAAGCAAGAATGAAAGAACCAACAGACATCACAGATACTAAGGAGCTTGGAAATCAAACTGAAGACAATATTGAACCACCTAAGGATGAATGCAAGCTAGTTGACAGAACTTGTTATGCCTGTAACAAGCATGGACATATTGCAAGGAATTGTAAAGAGGTAAGACCCTTCAATGGTTACTATTATTCATGCAATAAATTTGGTCATAGAGCTATGAATTGTAAAACAAGTTAGAAGAACAAGAATCAGAATAATCAAAGAATTTAGAATCAGCAAAGACAAAGAAGTTATCCTCAGCAAAATGTAAGAATCCCTCATAACATTACATTTCAGATATGTAATTACAATGGACACACAACCAAGAAATGCAACATGATGAATAACAACATCAGACCTCCTATCATTTTTCATTCATGTGGAAAGGCTGGACACATCTCAAGGTCTTGCAGATCAAGAACAAAAGGACAAGAGAATCATAAGAAGTCTTTGTTTGAAGAATCAGGAGAAGTTAAGTTTGTGGAAGCTAAAGCTAAATTAGATAAAATATGGGTCGAAGTAAAGAAGGACAATGAAGAGAACAAGGTAGCAGATGCATCCTTAGTGGATGCACCTTCTACTTCTGAATAGTTGACCCTCATGGTCTTATGGGGAGCTATTCTAGCTCTAAACCCCTACGTGGCTGGTATACTCACCATCTGAGTATACACCTTGGATTACAATTTTTTGGTGACATTATGGTTATGTATGGAAGAGAACATGATCTAAATGTTTATCAGGAACAAGAACGGAAGTTACAGTTTCTTTCTGTGTCTACGCAGCAAGTATTAATAGCGGAAATCTACTGTGTAATCACCAAGTCCTCACTTGTAGTTAGAATAAATGAATGGAGATCATAGAAGCCCTAGAAATTGTATTGCTAATGGACTACAGTTGTTCTAAATAGTGAAGAAAGGAGATTGATAATCATTATTTGATAAGCAAAGTCATTCGAGTTTGAAATGAAGCCCAAGCATGGACACATCATTTCAGAAATTAGTTGAAAAATTACTTAGCAATCAAGTACGTAGTTGGATAATCAAAGGAGAACTTGAAATCAAGTAGAAAAGTGTCACAATTACATTCTTCAGTAGAGATTGATATCAAGAAAATCTTTGAAACATCTCGGAAGCGATTTATCAGTATGCTTCAGCGCGTGAATTTTATGAAGTGGAATGGGTCAAAATCTTGTTGAGCAGTGTTCTGTGTGAGAATATTAGTATAGCCGTTGGAGATTTTGTTTTGGAGCCGACCGAATTTTATCTTTGGAAGCACATACTTATTATTGATCATCTAAGTGTGAATACAACAAAAGAGTGTTCACGTAAGAGTAGAATTGATTGAAGATACAATTTGAAATATCATGTGAAGAAGTAGATAAAACTATTATGACAGGTCCACAGGATTTTGCGCCCATGGCCAAGGACATGGAGGACACATTCATGATTGATAATGTTGAAGTATCAATGGAAGAAATGGATATTAATCTAGACAATTTTGAAGAAACATTTGTGATTACTCAAGAAGTTGAGTCTTTATATCAGCAAGAAGATATATTGATTTAAGATATCACAGAAAAGGAAGCAGAAAAAGAGAAGACTAAAGTGATGGACAATTCATCATCATTGTTGTAAAGCTTGAAACCCATAATAGACTTAGACTCATGGGGAGTAAATGAGTAAGCAGGAGTATATAATCTAAAGAAGTCATGAAAAATAGATCAGAAGAGAAGTATATGAAGAAGAGGCTCAGTGAATTGGTTAGCAACTTTACACTTGATCATAGTTCACTCAAAATTGGTCAAGCATCCTTGAAAGAGTTTGCAGAAAAAGACAAAAAGATTATTGCTGAATATATGAATTAGGAAAGTTAAGTACCCATCATTACAAAGAAGATCTAGGAGCTAGAGGCTATGATAGAGAAGATAAGGAAATCTATGGAAGATCCCTCCACCGATATCAATATGTGTATATCAGGGGCAAATTGATAAGATTGAGAAGGTAGAGGAGATAATATTAAAGGGAGAGTAAAGTAATGTATATAATAAGGATTCTATCATATAATCAAGGTCCTAGCACAAACTTGGAGAAGATAGAGAAGCTATAATATGCATTATGCGCCCATCTATAAATTGTTAATTCACTAATTGCATTTTGGGAGAAAGAGATCGAGAAGTTGTAGATTACATATCTAGATATGTATGCTGAGTAAGTACATAGAAGTGTTTTTGAGCACCTTTGTCATTAATGTCAAAGGGGGAGTAGAGTATGAAGAATATGGAGTCTAGTATATGATAAAAGAGAGATATAAGATAGAGAGTTTTTATATAAAAGTACAGATAGTAACTTCACCATATTCCTTTGTTGCCATTAATGACAAAGGGGGAGATTATTGGAAAGTTGACTATAATGAAGTATATGACTCTATTTAGTGTTTTCATTATGGAAACAAAGTCATATGAAGTTTTGGAGTCAGCACACATTATCAGAAGATCAAAAATTGGCTAAGGACAGAAAACAGGACAGAGCAAGGAACAAATTGTTATAGTTTTGATTAGCGTGTGTTCATTTGTTATCCAAATGATATGTTCCTTTGAAGATAAGCTTATGAGTATGTTTAAATTCTAATTCTAAGAAATCATGATCATATATACAAGTATGAAGAAGATACAGCCATATGAAGAGGTACAGCCAGTAAATGCCAGAACAAGACAAAGATCATGGAAAGAGCTGACAGAGATTGTTTTGGCATAGAAGTTTCAATTATCCTCAAGACTTTCACCTTTTGATTAGTCATTTTTAGTGACCTAAAAATTTATTTTTAAAAGAACATGACCTAATTCATCCAGGATAATTAGTTAGAGCTAATTTGGTGGAGTGGATTGTGTGAAAAGACGTGTTTGTTCGGTTTGAGTAAAGCAATTATAATTAATGTTAATCTGAATTAATGAAGGGTTGAGTGGTTATGTAAGTGATCAAGATAGATGGTAAAAGGTTTCCTAAATCTGAAATTTTCATTTCCTTTGAGGAAGTACTTATATAAGGTCATTTGTGATGGGAGAAGTTATGAAAGCTAGAGATAAGAAAGCAGAGCAGAGTGCTAAAGCAGGAAAGATATATATTTCATATGTTGATGATATATATATTGAAGTAGGAGATTTTAGAGTGAAGACAAGATTTTTATAGTGATTAAAAAGAGGTTAAAGCATCAGAGCACAAAAGGAATTGATCAGACAAGTAGTGTCACAACAGTAGTTCACCTTGCAGATACAGTGTGTATCAAAGATCTAGAAGGTTGTAGCCTTCACCATTTGAGAAGTGAGCTCTTGGATAGTGAGTCCACCACCCCTAATAGGGTTATTGTAAAAGAATCCTAATAGGGTCTAACCCTTAAAAAGGTCACAGTACTTCATGTATTGTAAATACAACTTCTAATAGGGTTAAGGATCTTCTAACAAGGATCATAAGACACTAGTGCAGAATATTTGTGGGTACTAATTCCCACCAGGGTTTTCACCTACATTCGATTTCCCTATAATCATATATGGTGTTATGTGTTGTGTATATTTATCTTACTTGCATTAATATTCAAGTTCATTACATAAGCATTTAAGTAAAGATTTAGATAATAAGAAAAATTATTAATTGATAGAGCACTGATTCACCCCCCCTCTTAGTGATCCTAATCCTAACAGATACATCACTGGGAATCCTATTGGCTCAAGAGGATCAGAACAAAAAATAAAGGGCCATCTACTACATTAGTATAACTCTAGTCTCATATGAAACAAACTATTTTTCTATAGTGAAGGCTTACCTTGCAGTGGTATTTGCTTCACAAAAATTGTGACACTACATGCTGGCTCATACTACAGGCCTTATTGCTAAAATTGATCCTTTGAAATATTTTCTCAGTAAAGCTACCCTCATAGGTAGACTAGCTAAATGGGTCATGCTTCTAAATGAATTTGATATTGAATATGTAGAGAGAAAAGCTATCAAGGGGCAAGCGATTACAGATCAATTGGCAGAAGCACCTCTGGTAGATATTCAACCATTGAACATCGAATTCCCAGATGAGTCCATATTACTTCTTACACATCGGTCCTGGACTATGTTCTTTGATGGTTCATTTACCCAATAGGGGTCAGGTGCTAGGATACTATTCATTACACCTCAAAGGTACTCTTTACCAAAATCATATAAGATTTTGTTTCCTTGTACAAACATGTCGCTAAGTATAAAACCTTAATCAATGGTATGAAGATCGCCCTTGAGTGGCGAGTGGATGAGCTCAATGTCCTTGGAGATTCACAGTTAGTCATCAATCAAGTAAATGATATCTATTAGACAAAAGATGACAAGATGGTGCCTTATAAAAGGTTGGTTGATGACCTTAGAAATTATTTTGTTCACATCACATTTCAACAAGTTCCAAGGGTAGATAATAAAGCGACAGATGCCATGGCTACTCTTGCTTCCATGCTACAGATGCCAGAAAATAATTTCTAACATGAATTCCTTGTGGAGACATTACACCACCCAGCCTATGATTCCCTTGAGTCCCAAATGATCTATTCTATTATTGGACATGACTCATCCTGCTACCATCGTATTTACTCCTACCTTCATGACCAGATTGTTTCGAACACTTACACCCAAAATGAGAAACATCACTTAATCCGTAGTGCTTCATGGTTTGTCATCATAGCTAAAAACTTGTATAGGCATGGTCTAGATGGTACCCACCTTAGGTATTTAGAACCTGATGAGTCCAAACATGCATTAGTAGAGGTGCATGAAGGCATCTGTGGGTCTCACTCTAATGGCTTGACACTGGCCCGTAAACTTATTAGAGCTGGTTACTATTGGCCAGATATGGAAAAAGAAGCTACATAGTTTGCTAACTCTTGCAAATAGTGCCAACTACATGGTAAATTGATTCATGCTCTAGCCAAGGAGCTTATTCCCTTCATTACTTTCTGGCCATTTCAAAAATGGGCCTTTGACTTGGTGGGTTAGATTTATCCCTCATCCTGAAATCGACATAAGTTCATCATCACAACTACAGAGTATTTTACCAAGTGGGTGTAGGCAGTCCCTCTCACCATTGCCAATGGAAAATCAGTAGCTATGTTCATTCTCAACTACATCATCTGTAGGTATGGTGTACCCTCAACAATAATCATTGATAATAGGGAGAAATTCAAAAACAAGGATTTGACAGAGCTATGCTCTAAGTTTAAAATTACTCAGCATTGGTCTTCCATCTATTATCCTTAGGGTAATTTATAGGAAGAAGCATCAAAGAAGATAATCCTCAAAATCTTGCATTGTACAGTTCACAAATTTGGACAATATTGGCATCTCCAAATCAATCCAGCTCTCTGGGCATACAGGAAAAGAATAAGAACACCAATAGGGGATATGCCCTATGCTTTGGTTTATGGAGCAGATGTTGTGTTACCAATTGAGGTTGAGATTCCTTCTTTATGAGTCTCTTTGAAAGGCCTCATTACTAATGATGATAACAGAATATCTCGGCTACAAGAGATAGAACTACTTGATAAATGTTGGCAAGTGGCATTTGATCACCTTAGAGAATATCAGAAAAGGATGTCCAAGAGCTATAACAATAAATTTTTTCCAAGGGACTTCCAAGCGAGTGACCTCGTTTTGAGAGAGAACCCTAAGAATCAACAACATCAGATCCAAAAAGGAAAATTTGAACCAAATTGGCTTGGTCCATATGTTGTCACTGTAGTGTTTGGGTCTCACACTTATCAAATTTCTACTACTGAGGGAGAACAACTCAAAGAACCCATCAATGCTCTTCATCTAAAATGGTTCTATAGCTGAGACATCTTCAGTATGGTCATGTATATAGTAAAGTCCTAAAACAATTCTAAAAATCTGAAAAAGTTCTGAAAAAAAGATCATCTTAGTCAAAACCTAGCGATAGGCACTTTGATGTATCTCCAAAAAAATCATATATTCCGAAAATACAAAAAAAAAATTAAAATTTTGAAAAATACAAGAAAAAAGAGAAAAAGAAAAAAAGGGGCCATTGATGAAAACCTAGCAAACAGGCGTCATGGTAGAAAAAAAGAATTTCTGCCAAGAAGGTGAAAACCTGGTAAACAGGCACCTCTTGTTCCACATTTCTTTATCTATCACAACACCACTTGGCCTTATGGATTTGTTTTCCTACTTTCCTTCTTTCCTACTTGCATTTCCTTTTTTGCATGCTTTTAGTTCTCGTTGAGACACCAACTTATATGGATTGAGACTGGTCATACTCTCAGGGAAACCCTCCTAGTTTATGGGGCATTGTCCTATTACCTTTTGGGATCTACTTCATGAAAACCACCAGTGGTTCTGACTACGTCTTCCTACTGTCGCTTAGCTTATACTGAGCTCTCTCTCCTTGAGAATCTCCCTAACATCAGTCACTAGTGGTTCTCACTACATCTTCCTACTGATGCCTAGCTATTGCTACAATCTCTTCACTTGAGCTCTCACGCGTCAGTCACCAGTGGTTCTCACTGCGTCTATCTACTATCACCATAGTTTTGAGATTTCTCACATCTATTACAATTGGAGTTATATTAAAATTCTCTATCTATCGATACTCAGTCTTGATGATTCTTTGCTTTAGTCTTGACGATACACCCGCGTCAGTAATCTTGTCATTTCTGAAGGACAACACTCTACTGACACAAACTGGTGTTTTTCAACACCACCATAAATAGTATTTTCCAACACTATCTTTTGACACATTTGTGTTTTTCAACACACATTGGATATCTCACATGTAAACATCTATCGATAATAATCAAACACAATGCACTCACAAGAACAATGGTATTTTTAAACACCCCTATACACATACATTTCTACATACATATTCAAAAACTTTGAAACTGACTGAGTTATGATTGAATCTTTCTTTGTATGTTGTCTATTCTCATAGATTTCATTAATATTTTCTTTGTCTACTACTTGTTGGTGTAGTCCCAATGATCTGGCAACATAAAATAAATAAGGTGTATGTGTTAAGAGAACCCGCACTAAGGTGGACAAGCCTCACATACCTCGATCTTGTTTATTTGTATGCCATGGTGAGGTCAGTACTATCTCCTTGACTGTTATTTCTCTATTTGTTTACACATGATTGCACTCATGGTTATCTTGACTTTGAATGCCTTGATACTAGAGTACTCTTGCAACATCAACTGGAAACAATGTTTAGGTCATTTTGGCTTTTGTGCCTTGGTGCTTATGTTCATTTCCTATATTTTATCTAATAAAAGTCATATTCATATTCTTATGGTCGCAGTGGCACTAGTAAGGATTGTATCGACTCCAATGTTCCAAAAATTCTCAATGATGATAATTATATGATGGATCTCACAAACATGTGCTAAGGATTGCATCTAGCATAGGATTGCATTTTCATTCTAGACTTGCATTGTGGTAGCAATTTGATGTTCACTTCATTGCGTCCTCCTGGGTTCATCTAATGGGGAGTTCTTCTTTAGAGTCTTGGTTTCATCACGACTGCACAAGTGTTCGATACTCACTCTTGATTCTTCACATGTTCTCTTGGTTAGCATCTGTCACACATCTGTACACCCTACATGAGATGTTAGTACCATATACCTTACATTTTCATTTACACATTGCATTTACATAAATCATCTACATACATACATCTTTGCATCTACATCAATATATGCATCACATAAACTCATACACATCACATACATGTACATTTCATACATCTACATATATTCAAAACATGTTCATACATTTGCAGACATTCTAAATCATCTAACCATCTAAGCATATAGGAAAAATCTCATAAACCATATAAAATGTGACATATTTGATGATTCCAAAAGATGAGCTCATATATATATATATATATATATATATATATATATATATATATATATATCAATGTGTTGATACAATACAAAATGGTGCTACTCGAGCACAATCTATCTCAAAATGGTGGTAAAATACATGGATGCCAACACATCAGATACATCCTATGATATCATCTATATGTATATCAAATCTAGCTCTGGCCTTATCCCTCATCACATAGAGGAGGTGGAGGAGGAGGCATATCTGGTGGAGGTGTTGCTTGTGCACCCTCTGACCCTTTGGTGTATGATAAAAATCTTGGCACCTGTAATGCCTCATCAAGCACTACCCACGCATAAGCTACATAGTAATAGGTTTCTAAGGTAGCCTAATTTCCTGATTCTACCTGAAGCTGCTCAAATGCTCTCTACAACTGCCCTCACAGATCTTGCACCTCTTGGTCTCTATCTAAAAGTCGGGTATCTTGTACTGCAACCTGTACTGTCAAATCTATCACCTGTCTAGTCAGCTACTGTACCCTCTCTCTATCTCTTTGTAGGGCCTCCTGTGCCTGTGATGGTGCATCCCTAGGTACTACACCCTATCCCAGTTCCTATGCAGGCTGATCCTCCTGCATTGGGTCCTCTTGTGGGACCTCCTGCTACTCTACCACCTCCTATACATCCTCGAGCTATGCAAACATTCTCCTCCTTCTCTTCTTCCCACTGCTGCTCACACCGGGATCAATCCGCATATGGAATGCATTTATGTCCACCTGTACTATGTTTGGACATGGCACCTACTATGGTACCTATTATGGTGGTGGCTATGGTCCCTGCTGTGGTGGACGCACTAACGCTTGTTGTTGTGGCACCTATGGGTGCACTACCTAGGCTGGCACTGCCATACCAACTAGATCTGTGAATCGGGGGAAAAGATGAGTTACAAAGTGCTCCTTGAACTCTGGGGTCATGCCCCCATCTGCAATCACACTCAAGTAATCCCATCAATTCTGTGCTAGGGCTTGTACATCGATCATACATTGACCAGTATCTAACTTGGTCGACCATCCCCTCCTAAGCTCATCAGTGAAATGAGCATAGGAACAATACTCCTGTCGGATCTCTTGTGCCTGGCCAAACTGTCATGAGACACATGTTAGAGGAAAGTTCTCAATCACTGATATCACCCAGTTAATGAGTGACTGTGACACTAGCATGTATCCTAACTACTCACTGGCATCATCCTAGTCCTCTGTCAACCTCCATGGTCACCATGTCACTACAACCAGATCATCAAGTTGAGCTCGCCACTGCTCTATCTTACCTAGCGTGGGCTAGGTAATCAAACCTATATACCTATATATGTAAGGCTCTAGCAGCTCCCTCAGATCCTCACATATGGGTCACATAACCGGCAGATGCTCCCATGCCCATACCTATAAAACATAGACCCCTGCCGCCATGCTCTTCGCCTCTCTATAGGTGATCTTATGCATCTCATGGTACATATGGGCCAGTATACACTAACCCCACCCATATCTAATCAGCTCCTCTAGCATTCGCTATAGCATCCGACCCTAATGACACTCAAAACCATCCTACCCACGATCCAGCATTAGATAGAAGCCAAGTAATGCTACCAATACCATAGCCAATCGGTGCCTAGGCCTGTACTCTCTGACTAGCTCTTCCCATTGGATGGCTCTCCCCATGACTAGCTCATCCTGTAGGATCTCTCATAGTGCTAGTGTCCCTAGCTAAGGCTATACCTCATAATCTACTTGGGGCCTATGGAAAGGTATCCTAAGGATCCTATAGATGTCCTTCGACGTCACTGTCATCTCACCCTGAGGAAGGTGAAAGGTGTTCATTTCCAAATAGAAACTCTCTACTAGTGCTCCTAGTAACTTGTGATTAAACTAAATATCAGGTATCTCACAGAGATGTGATAGGGCTAGGCTGTCAATATGGGCAATCTCTGCATCATCTAACTACCTCACCAACCCACTGATAGCTGGATGGTGTGACCTAAATGCAATGTCTAGGAACTTGAACTGTAAGACATACAAACAACAAAGCACAATTAGTACTCATGGTTCACGATAATCAATGCATAGCTAAGGACTAAAGCATTACAGACACACTATGCTATGGACCAATGCTGACACAATTGCTATCAGACGTAGTGCACCCTATTTTTATATTCAATTTTCTACCTTTTCTTCATGCAAGATAGAAGATTCTCGCGCAAAGAAGTTTTACGCGCCATGCGAAGTTTCTTCACTGTTCGCGCTAGAAACCACACTGTCAAAGGGTTTCCCACATGAGACATGGGTACCCTCCTGCACAAGGATACCCACAAGCCAATGTGACACACTTCCTTTCAGTAGTTTCTCGTGCGAGGCTTCATAACAAGCCACGCGAGGAAACTAGTTCCTCATGCGAGAACCCACAGAACAGTGTTTCAAAATGCGTTAAAACATGAAAAATTTGACAGAAAGTGATAAAATTTGAATTGCCAGAGAGGTTAATTGACCACTTACCATGGGTCCATAGGTTGTTGGCCGATTATGATGCCTAGATCGCTTAAAATGATGCATGCTCACGGGGACCACCATTTTCGCTCAGAACTCAATTCTCAAAAGTCAACGGAGGCATATGATTTGAAAATGACCTTTTGGACTCATATATAGGTTTTGACCTAATTTTTAAAATTGCTCTAATTTGTGTGAAAATTTCACCACTAGCTAATTTCGTTTCTCTGAATCCATTTTCATGATCGAAATCAAAATCTGACACTTCTATATAGCTCAAAATTGTATTTTTAAAATTTTGGGACCGACGCATTTGAATGCTTGTGCAGTCAAATTTCTGACATCAATTTCTTATTAGAATCATATCTATTCAACATTTCCTCAAATCTTTGACTTTTTCCCTCAAAAGTCAACTCTAGTCAACACTAGTCAATTTGGTCAATTTGACCTCGACATCTCTCAAAATTGATTCAGAATCTTCTGAATTCTTCCATAATCTATTCTTAGTTCTTCTTGATCTTCGATTCAACATCTATCTGTGATTTCTCTCTCTCAATAATCATATGATATGTCATCTTTCCATTTCACTCCTGAGGGGGCAGGATGATTACATCATTGAATCTATTCCAATCAATCTGATATGAATTTAAAATTCATCATTGCTAGGGGTATCTCATCACTTGGGGCATATTCATTTTTTTGTACCTCATAGTCAAAACTGGATACTCCATAATCAATAAGGGCATCTTTGTTCCTTACATCTTGTCATCTATTAGGTATCAGGGCAATCTAACCCAGATCCCTGAGGATCAAGCTTCATTCTAGAGATGATTCTAAAAATCTCAAACTATTAAGTATCTGAACAATATAACCCAGATTCTTGAGGATCAAGCTCCATTCTGGAGATGACTCTTGAAAGCTCATCTATTAAGAATTGGGCCAATCTAACCCTAACTCCTGAATCTCTATTGACTATCTTTTGGGACAGGTATTGGGGCATTCTAACCTTGACTCCTGAAGGTTGAGCCTCGTACTGGGGACAATCTTATGAAAGATATCAATCTAACTGGTGTAGGAGAACCAAGGTCAAGGACAAGACCTAAGGAGTGCACCAAGGTCACTAATAGATCCTCGAGTGGATTTGAAGACAACATGGCCCTCAAGGGTCATTTGATATTGTAATAGACCTTAATGGTCATTTGATGATATTTTGTATTGACTGATAATCCTTTGTAAAGAATCATGCATTGTAAGCCATTAAATGGCATTGGGAAGGGCTAAATGTACCTAGGGGTCACTAGGGGTGATTAAGTTAATCCTAGGGTAGCTGGATTGATCTAAAGACCT
>MU226755.1:599939-610400 GCA_018584345.1 Thuja plicata
AAGGATAATCTACAGCTTGTTGAGAAGCTACAGTTAGATTTGAGATCAACTAGCACTACTTTGGGTAAGGATACTACTTCTAGTTCTTTACATCTTACTAAGTTGATCAATGCACAATAGAGAATAGACGAGCTTATGGCTGAAGATGGTCAAATTAGGGACAAATTGATAACTATTCAGACAAGCCTATTGCCTCACGTGGAGGTGATATAGAAGTAACTTTCAATTGCAAAGGAGTTATCATAGAGCAATGCAAATCTATCAACTGTAGAAATTTTAGTGAGTCTAGCTGCCGAGCTAGAAATAAAATTGGAAGTTATGAAGATTGCTAAGGAAAGATGGGATACTACATTTGAATCCACCCTGCAGCTTCATAAACAATTTTTGGATAAGTAGAACTTAACCCCACTAGCAATCAGTGACAAAAACAAGGGGGAGATTGGTAAGGAAGTTGGAAAGGATACAATATGATACATCACTATAGAACAAGTACACTTGTATATATTTTTTTTTTTGAAGGATACAGTATGATACATCAGTACAGAACATGTACACTTCTATGAAGGCTTGTAAAAATTTTGTATGAATAATTCTGAGTATATTCCTAGGGGGAGTACTTAGTATACTTAGGCAACATTTTGATGAAATGAATAGAAGTAATGATAAGTGTATTTTTTCTACTAATATCAAAGGGGGAGATTGTTAATCTCTAAGTTCTGTTGATGATTAGTGACCAAAACTTATTCATTCACTTAGGTAGTTTTAGTTGGATATCACTGTGGCCAAGCTAAAACTATGCAAGGCCGAGAAATATTGCCAAGCAGTATTCAGTTTGCCAAGTTACATTACCGAGCCGAGTTACATTGCCATGCTGAGTAGGATATAGAGAAGTCAAGTGCCGAGCAGAACAATTTTTGTATACATGTCTGGAATGATTCAAACTTCAAGGATAAGTGATCTGGCTGACTTGTATAATCTTTTGGGCTGACTTATGTATGCATTTAATATTCTTCTATAGAGTTAGTTATGCATTTAATTGTTTTATCCTATGCATGATCTATTGTAAACATTAATTGTAATACCATCAAGGTATGAGTATTAGATCTTGATTGTTGATCTAAATCTTGCTATCAGACTTGAATAGATATATTAGATTTCTTCTAAACCCTATTGTGAGAGTGCAAGAAGAGAGCAGATGAAGTGTGTGGTGACTGCATTTTGAAGTGAAATGCACAGAGGGTTATTTTATTAAGAAGCAGAGATCAAGCAAAGTGACAACATAGTGAACAACAGAGAAACGTTATATCATATTGTGAGATCATAGAAGGTACTAGAAAGAGTAGATCTATCGTCAGCATTTGAGTGCATAACAAAGGATCAATACTTGAGACATTCTAATCATTGTATCAGGTGAAAATCTCTTAACAGAGTGGTTTTAGTAGACCTTTCTAAATCTCCTAACAGAGTGCTTACTTTATTTTAAGTTGAAATCCTTTCACAGGGTAGATTGTAATGATATTTATCTCTTAACTGGGTAGACCTTTAAGAAGGCAGATTGCATTTTGTAATCGATTTTTGTAGCCTTAACAGGCACACTTTATTACTGCAGTAGTGGAGAATTTTTTGCGTGTCATCCCCACCCTAGTTTTACCTATTTGGGTTTCTGGGTTACCAAGTTCTTGTGTTATGATTTATTTATTTCATTGTGTGGATGCTATCTAATATTAAATTAGATTAATATATGTATGAATGTGGATCAGTTTGTTTTAAATGTTTAATTTTAAATATCTGATTCACCGCCCCTCTTAGTATCTTGCTTTCCCATTATTGTATTTCCAACAGTATTACTATATTATTCACTTGTACCAAGTCTAGGTTTTATTTTCTCATAAGCTTTTCTAGACCTTGTCCTCTAACCAATTTAGTAATATGTATTTCTAAGTTAAATTATTTAATTATATTAATCAATTTACATCTCTTACCATTCACTTCTGATTGGGTAAGGATTTCCTTTACTGTTGAATGGGGTACATATGCAAGTACTTTGGCACAAACTAGGTAAGGTCTCAATGATTTAATAGCTTTCACCAAAGAATAGGCCTGCTTCTACATCATTTCATAGTTTCATTCTGTAGCCTGGAGGGATTTTCTAAAAAGTGCAATAGGGTGTTCAAATCCCTCCTCATCTTTCTAAAGTAGAACAACAACAATAGTATGAAAGGATGCAAATGAGAATAAAGAAAAGGGCTTACTGTAATAAGGAGATTTTAAAATAGGGCCCTCCTAAACTACTTTCTTAATCTTTTCAAAAGCTAACTAAGCTTCTTCATTCCAAAAAATTTTGCATCTTTCTTCAATAACTTAATAATTGGCTTGACAACTTTAGCAAAATTTGCAATGAATCTCCTAACAAAATTGTTATTTCCTAGGAAATATTGTACACCTTTTATATTCCTCAGAGTAGTGACCTTTTGAATAGCTTCTATTCTTTCAGGGTCAATACTTAGTCCATCTTTGGACACTATATGTCCCAATAGCTTTCCTTTTGTGACTACAAATTGACACTTTCTACGATTTAGTGAGACACCATATTATAAAGCCTTGTTAAAAATAATTTCTAGATGCTCACAATGATCCCCTACTTTCTTAGAAAATGTAGTCAAATCATCTTGGTAGATTACCATTAATAAATCAATAAACTACTTGAATGCTACATCCACGGCTCTCTGAAAAGTTGCTCCTGCATTTATTAGTCTAAATGGAATTCTAACATATACATAAGTTTCCCATGGAGTAGTAAATGTAGTCTTAAACTATTATGTCTCTCTTACAAGTACCTAGTTGTAGCCTAAAAATCCATCCATCATTGATAATAGCTCACAAATAGTAACCTTATGCAACCTTGCCTCCATATTTGGTAGAGAATAATTGTCTTTAAAGGATGAAATATTCATATTTATGAAATCAACACATAATCTTATGTCACCATTCTTTTTTCTTGCTGGTGCTAGATTTGAAACCCAAGTTGAATGTCTGATAGGATGAATAATTCCTGCATCCTTTAATTTCATCAACTCCTATTGCATTTTACGAAACAACAATGGATTAATGGGTCTCTATTTTTGTCTGAATCATTTTACATATGTTTTGAGTAGAATTTCATGTTGGAAAAGGTCTTCCCTATAAGCTTTTAAATCTTCATATGACCATGCAAATACATGATTATGTTTTCTCAATAATTTTATCAAATTGGTTCTAACATGGGAATCCAATCCTTTTCCAATATAAACTATCTAAGGAGTGGTCTCTGATCCCAAATTTATCTCCTCTAAATCCTCAATCTTGGCATTGCTTATTCTTGATGCATGTTCATTATGATGATTAAACAATGCCTCTAGTTCTACCAATCCCTTAGGAATCTAGTTAGAAATTTGTTGGACAACCTCATCCCTCAATACACAATCCTTACCATCAATGACCTCAAGTAAAGTATTGCAATGTATGTGCTAGTCTTCATAATGATCAAGGAATTGAAGAAATCTAAGGATAGCTTGGTCATCTTCAAATACTTTCAAGTTGTAAATATTGTCAAGGACAACTGGTCTTCTCTTAATCTTAACTACTCATACCCCATTTAAGGTAAAATCATCAGTTTTCAAAACAACATTAGCTAAGAAGTCTTCCATAATGTTTTTAGACCTTTCAATCCAATTGATATTGAAGGCATCAAAAAATTCAATTTGGTCCCAAATAGCATGTCTATACATCTTTAATCTATCATTCTCCACAACATATTTGGACCTTACTTGGGCTACTACTAACTATGAGTTACCATAAACCTTTAAACACTTAATTCCATGTTTAGTAACAATGTCTAGCCCTAAAAACAAAGCTTAATACTTTTTTGTATTGTTTGTACATTGAAAAGATAACAAGAAATAATATTTGAACGTAGTACCTAATGGAGAAATAAGGAAAACTCCAGCTCCTAATCCTTCTTTAGAACAAGCTCCATCAAAATACATTATCCATAAACCATCATTCTGTGTAATCAACCCCTTCACCAAAGGATCAACATTCTTACATTGGTGAGCACTCCTTTTTATTCTGAAATTCTGCATATCAATATCAACACAATAATTAATATTATTATCTTCATGCAACTCAATCATGTGAGGTGTTCTACCTTCTCTGGACACCTTTACATTATTCCCACAAATATTGAAAGTGGCATAAGAAAAATCACACTAAATACTACCCCCCATTGAAGCACTCCATTTTCTGGACAACAACATGCCATAATGTGGTGGGATATAAACCACCAGTACACTCGTAGTCAACACTGTATGAGGGCATATAGCTAATTTGTAAGGTAAGGCTTCAATAGTTCTAACAACAAGGATCTCTCTTTAATCCATTGCTTAGCACCTCCCATGAGGAGTATCTACTTGAAATCCCATGGATCTCATGATTTCTGCAAGAATGAGTGTATTCGATGCTCCTGAGTCTATCATGCAATTTTTGAGTATCTTACCATTTATTACCAATGTCAAGAAAAAGGGGTCAACAACTCCTACAGAAGTATTTTTGTTTAGGTAAATCTAAGGGATCTTAGAAATCATCCCCTCTGACTCCTTTCCCTTGTTGTTGAATTTCTTTTCAATGTTTTCTAGCTTTTGAAGTTTTACTGGTGATACATTATTTAACACTTTCTTTGTGTTCTTTTATCCTCATCATTTCTAGGAATGGGACCTTGAAATTCATATGAGATAAACATTGGCCCATATCCACTGGAGTATATTTTACATCAGAGGTTTTAGGTTTTTCTATGATGATATTATTTTCCTCTATTTGAATGTTCTGATTTGGTTCTTCCTTCTTGGATTTCTTATTTTCAACTTTGGGAGAGGAAGAACTTGCCTCTGGCACTTTAGTTTTACCTTCATGTACATCTTTTGTATCACTAGCCTTGTTTACTATTTTGACCTTTGGTTTTTTTATATTTTCCCTTGGTCCATCTCTTTTTGGTACATACTTGGCATCTGTCTTATTTTCTTTAATGAAGATGCCTGCTGGCTGACTACCAACATTACCCACAACTCTATTTCTTAAGTGGTAGTTATTTCTTTCTTTGTTCACTAGATCAACACCGATTCTAGCCTTCTCCTCCTCAGAGGGTTTCCTTATGGTAGTAAAGCCTTGACTATTTTGTGCATAACATCTTATATCATTAACTTCCTCTTCATCACTATCAGATAGGATTTGTTGGTGATATACCTTTGTTCTTCCTTGTGAACTATACATGTCATTGGTTCTTAGTTTCTTATTTTG
The DNA here is from genome assembly GCA_018584345.1 of Thuja plicata. Taxonomy (NCBI): domain Eukaryota; kingdom Viridiplantae; phylum Streptophyta; class Pinopsida; order Cupressales; family Cupressaceae; genus Thuja; species Thuja plicata. The sequence continues at coordinate 605,271 of MU226755.1, forward strand.
ATTCTATATCAGAACATGCATAGGCATTAGTCATATCACATCTATTGTGATCACATAGCTCATCTTCTTCACATTATTTCTCTTCATTAGCAATGATTTCTAGGGATACAATACAAAAATCAGGGTTGTGTGGGGCTTGACAAACCTCACACCAGTAAGTGTCACTACACATATTCACAACATTTTTATGTAGTGGGTCAGGGGTCCTATTTTCTAGTTTATCTTTTCTTGGTGGATAAATAGGCTTTCCATCCTTTAACTAAGTACCATAGGGGTAATTCTACATCCTATTTTGTGGGTTATAGTTATTGTTATAGGATGGTCTATTATTCTGTGAAGCTTTGTACTCTTTATACTCAGGTGCTTTTCTCCTACTAAAGTGAGCATCATCTCTTCTACCCATTTTCCTAGATACCCTTCTATTCATTTCTATGTTTACTACTATCTTGTATGCATCTATGAGACTTATAGGATTTTTATCTCTAAGAGCACAACCCATTTTTGAATCAAAAGCATTTAGGTATGTAGCCAAACATACCTTTTCATCTAGCTTGATTTTTTGAAAAAGCTTGTGCATAGCCCTCTGAAATCTTGTATTGAATTTAGTAAGGTCCTCATTAAAATTATTTTTTATGTTTTTGAATTCATTTAGCACGAACCCTTCATTGGGCTTGTCACCATATTGGTCTTTGAACAAATATACTAATTCATCCATAGATGCAACTGAACCATTAGACAATCCTCTAAACCACTCCCTAGAATCTTCTACTAGAGATTGAATAAATAAATTCATAAGGGCATCTTCATGATTACTATTTAAATCATCTATGGTATCTATGAACTTTCTTAAATGAACTTCACAAGAAATGACATTGTTTCCTGAAAACTTAGGGAGTTTTTCTCCAATATCAATAGGAACTGCATTAGGATAACCATGAATGCCAATACAAGTGAATTACTTGTACCTTTTTGGGTGCAATGACCTCCTTTGAAATTTGTCATCCTCTTGGAAAGAAATAACCTTGGTTAAAATGTAGTGTTTTCACCACCAGCATAAGAATATTTGGAAGATTGCAAAAAGTCAATCTTTATCTTCATCCCCAAGGTATCACCTTTAGCTTCTGCTTTCTCCAACATCTTTTCCATTATTTCTTTCTCCCTTATTTATCTTTCAAGGTCAATGTCTAGCTTAGACATTTGTTCTATTAGGAATTTATGAGTTATTGGTTCCTCAACTTCATTTTCAATAACTTTCTTCTTTCCTTTTTCTTTAAAGGTTTGAGGACCTAAAGCTTTGTGGGTGTTTGGAGTCTCTTGGTCTCTGCGAGACCTCTCAACATTTTTTGTAGCTTGATGTCTCAAGGATCTTCTTCTAATTTTATCAACATCGTTCTTCTCATGTTTTTTATTTTTAAGATCTTTGTCCCTTTTCTTTTGCTGAACAAGGGCTAATTGCCTCATGAGGATTCTTTCCTCTTCAGCTAACTCATCAGAAGGAACTTCAAAGTCTGAGCTAATAGTGTTAGTTCCTTCTCTTTCACTATAAGTAGTAGTAATTGCATATGTTTCTAGTCCAAGGTTAGGGGCTTCTTCATACTCTGAGGTGTTCCCCTCATGACTGGACTAGTTTGTATCCTTCATTCTAGTGCTATTTTCTTCATTTCTTGGAGAAGAGTGATCAATATTTTCTTGGTTCTTCTTCTCTCTCTAAGACATCTTAGTTCTTGAAGTAGTTGGGATCCCATTGTCCAACTCAACTTCTTGATTATCTCTCATTCTTGACCTAGTATTCATATTTGTAGAAATATTTCACTTTTGCACTGATTACAGAGATTTTGTTTTAGAGTCACCACCCAACACAAGTTTGGGAGATATGAACACTACTAGAATGATCTAGATTGACAAAATCAACTGTGGTATTTATAAATCAACCTTCAACCAGAGATTATTGAATAACACTTTTCATCCCTAGCAAAGTCGCCAGTTTGTTAGGGATTTTTCTTGCAAGGATATTTAAATAATAGTATGAATGCTTTCTCTTGTATATTTATAATTTACTATATGCAAGAAAAATCCTAATTGATGAGGATTGGATAAGATCCTCCTTCTTTTTTGAGATCCACAGACTTAGGCAGATATTACCTTTGAATGATTACTAACTTGCAGTATTAGTTTTAGTGGATTAGGTCTTCTTACTATTTTGCTAAATGTCTTTTATTGTACCAATAAATAGAAAACTATGAAAATGACTATGATAAAATTGATATAGAGCTTAATAAGCCAAAATATTGTCTTGACAATAGAAAATAGTAATTTGATAAGGATTCTCATCCTTCTTCCTTTTATAGTTCTCTGAACTTAGGAGGGTTAACCTATTTGATTCTCTCTCGAAGGAATCGACAAAATTAATTATATATTCTGTGAATACAATTACTTGAAAATATGTGTTTTCTTATGAATGTAGTGTAATTTGATTGATTGATCTTAAATATTGGATGATGAACAATTACTTGGTAAACCATAAACTAGTGTTTGATCCTATGGGCAACAAAGTCAATCTTGAATTCAAATCCACAATTAGGTGACTAATGAAAATATATGCAACCTAGATAGAATGCCTTACAAACTATCCACTCACTCCTATATGATGAACTATAATTGATTGAATGTTTGAAGATGTTAAGTTGATGATCACAAAGACATAAGAAAGTTTATGTAAGACATTAAATTAGTTAATGTATTGTATTGTCATTGATGTCAACTTGATATAATCTGTATGGTCATGAAAATACTGTGAAAGACTTCAAAGAACCGATGAATCAAGGGCTATGCTTTCAATAATGCATATAAGTCAAGTATTCACAAAGTGACTATATACACTGACAGAGTGCACACCGATGGTCAAAGTAAAAGAGAAAAGTCACAGTGTTACTCGATGAGAAAATACACAACATTACCGATGAGCAAAGTCGTAGTGTTTCCCGATGAGCAAAGCACAGTGTAGCCCAACAGACAGAATTACAGTTTTTTCTGACAGATGGAGATCCTGAAGACAACTGAAGTCACACTGAGAAAATAGTCAGTTATCACCGATGACTAACTGATGTATTGACCGACAGAACAAAGAGTTCAGAAACAACAAAATACTTAGCTATCAAGAGCTAAAAATAGACTTAAGTGACACTTATCATTGTTTTAATCGACAAGATAAAGTTGAAGATAAGTAAATGATTTAAAGATGCTTTGTCCAGTTGGCAAGAAGATCTCGACGAGATAAAACTGGAGTTTTGTGTTAAATCTAATTGGAAATCTAATTATGGATCACACCAAGATCAAGAAAGACAAGAAACAGTGAATCATGTCTATAAAGAGAAAACCTAATTAATTACGAAGGTGGTGAAGGGGAGTGACAAGAGAATAGATGCTGAAGGATAAGAAAGTATTCATTTAGACTTGATAAATCAAGCTGAGGAAAGAGCTAAATTATGCAGACACTAACGAACAAAGATACAACATTTCAGAGAAGAAAAATGTGGAGCAAAGGTATTGAATTGATAATATTGATCAGAACGGTAATGCACTTACAATAGATCTAAAAATCTATAATTCAAGTTGTATATGTGAAAAAATCAATTTACTATTGTAGTATAATCATTGAAGCATCAAGTCTCTTAACTGATCATTACTTAAAAGTCTTTTGTAATTAAGAGATATCCCAAGGAGTATCAAAAAGTTTGATCATACAAAGTAGCATTGGATGTGCCTGATACCTATTGACAGGATAAGTGAGTGTTTGATCAAGGATTGTAGCATTAGATGCCAGATACTAAGTGACAAACTATTCTTTAAATCCTCTAACAAGGTCAAGCCTAACAATCTATTTGTAACCTATAACAGGGTTGGCTCTTAACCGATCTTACTTCAGAAGAGTAAAAATTTGGGGTACCTTTCCCAATGATTTTTCCCTTAACAAGGTTTCCACATTAAAAATGCATGTGTTAATGTGTCTATGAGTCATTACTTTATTGTTTTGCATTTCACTTAAGTAAATCTGGATTGATCGGTATACACTAGTTATTTACTATGTTTCGAGAAATAGAAAGACTACTTATTGGTAAACATACAGAAGAAGGTTTACATAGTATTCTAACAAGTAGTAATTTGATAAAATTATTTCAAGGAATTCATCTTATAGGACTGAAGATAACTAGAGGTATAATTTATGGTACTAAGTTTCAAGGGTTGATTTAAGGATTAATTTTTGAGCTACTGATTCACCCCCCCCCCCCCCNTACTGATTCCCCCCCCCCCCCCCCGCTCTCAGTTATTACAAACAATTGGTATCAGATCTTGTGTGCTTAGAATGAAGGTTTCAAGACCTAAGCTAAAGATTAGAGGATGAACAAATGAGATGTGCCCAAGTTGAACAAAGATAACTTTGCTTCATGGTAAAGTAGAATAAGAATCCACTTATCAAGTATTGGAAATGATGTTACTCAATACTTAGATACTGAATATGTGTTGCCCATAGGAGCATCCATAGTTGAACAAATGAGAGAGAAGCATGATCACAACTACATGATGATAGAGCTTGCTTTCTCACTCTCCGATGTTGAATTTGAAGATGTCAAAGTATGCACAACTGTAAAGTAGATGTGGGAAAAATTGAAGCTTGTACATGGTGGTGATAAAAATGTTCTAAGAGCTAAGGCAAAAAGCCTTAGAGGAAAGTTTGATGATCTCAGAAACAAAGAAGGTGAAAAAATCACATAGTACATCACAAGCATCAAAGCGGTAGTCAATGCAATCTAAGGAGTTGGAGGTGTACTAGATGAAGATACAGTGGTAAGTAAAATTCTAAGAACCTTACTGCCTACTTATGCTATTAGAGTATCTTCCATACAAGAAATTAGAGTAGTAGAAAATAGGAATGTTACTCTAGACAATTTGACTGGAAGACTGATTTCATTTGAGATGAATAATTTTGATAATAGTGTCTTACTAAACATAGAGTCTACATTCAAATCTTCTTTGAGAATAAGTAAATCAAGTCATAAACACACTATGAGAAAAGATAGTGATAGTGAAAGTGAAGAAGAAGATCTTGATGAAATTGAAGCACTTATGGCT
>MU226755.1:621960-635034 GCA_018584345.1 Thuja plicata
GGGTTGAAGCTGTTCCTCTCACCTACACTACTGGAAAACAGATTTTGAAGTTCATCCTGAACTATCTTATCTATCGCTATGGCATTCCTCAGGACATTGTTACTGATAATGGAGGACCTTTCAAGAAAAAGGATGTCACAGAGCTCTGTAGGAAGTTCGGCATTACCCACCATACCTCTTCCAAGTACTTTTCGCAAAGCAACAGTCAAGCTGAGGCTACAAATAAAACCATTCTCAGAATCATCAAAAAGACAGTCAATGAAGCTGGCCATGATTGGCACCTTCACCTCAATCCCGCCCTTTGGGCTTATCGCACCTCCATTTGAACCCCCATGGGAGCCCCTCCCTTTGCCCTTGTTTATGGTACTCAGGCTATTTTACCCATCGAAATTGAGCTCCCTTCCCTCAGAGTCTCTCTGAAGAATCTGTTGTCTGAAGAAGAATATAGAGTTGCCCGCTTGCAAGAGCTGGAACTCCTTGATGAGAGATGCCTCAGTGCTCTAGACCACCTCCATGTGTATCAAAATCACCTTCACCTTCAGTTCAATAAAAGGATCAAACCTCGTCAGTTTGAGGTCGGTGATCTTGTCCTGCAGCATAACATGAAGAACCTCCAGAACAAAGAAAAGAAAGGGAAGTGAACTTAATTGGTTGGGTCCCTTTATTGTTACAGCAAAGTATGGTTCCAGCGCCTATCAGATTGCGTCTCCAGAGGGAGATCCGCTCCCTGATCCTACAAATATTGTACATCTCAAGTGCTTCTATGCTTGATCAGTCAGTAGTCTGTTGTACAGCAGAAATTGTTCAGAAAATCCAAAAAAAATCAGAAAAGCAGAAAATTCAAAAAAATCAGAAAAGCAAAAATTCCAAAAACATCCAGAATATTCAAAAAAGCAAAAAAAAAAAATCAGAAAATATCAAAAAGCATAAAAAAAAAAATACAAAAGCTTGAAAAGAAAAAGAAAAAATCAAAAAGAGAAAAAATCCATCCATATGTGAAAACCACTTCGGTGGCGCAATGGATAAGTACCATGGTGAAAACCTATTTCAGGCGCTATGCATAGTCAGATCCACCATCAATTCCTACCATTTCTCTATATCGCTTGCATTGCCTTTTCATAATAGGTGTCGCTACCCATATTTGTGTAGGTAGTCTTTTTACCATTCTCTCGCTTCCGCAATAATGATTCCCGCATGACTGAGCTTACCAAATCTCAAAACTGAGCTTTGTTCTAGACACAGTGATCACAAATGTTTTACATAAAATTAGTAGAATGATTGACTTTCCTATGATCATTCTATTCACAAGCTCTTGCCAGCGAATTTCCATTTTCTATCAAATCAGATCTTTAGCCCATCAGGATGCATCCTTCCGGTGTCAGCTATTTTATCAATCATCCCATAAAATTGTTCATGGAAAGAACTTTTGTACTGAATGACCACTTGGTCAAGATGCCTTTTTGTTGATTTTATCTTGTGTTTTACTAGGTCCTTATTGTGACAGCCTCGATCTTCTATATCTTGTTTCGTTATGGTGAGTATCTAGTGAAATACGGGTCTTTTGTGGTATGATCTGCTTATCATAGTCTGTTAGTGCATTTATGTTTTGGTATTCAGTTATGACTATGTATGCCTCATTGGGGCAGGACTCATACATCCCATAATCCCTTAACAGATCTGGGTGTACTGCATATCCTCGTGAGTAACATTTCATAGGTCTCTTCATATATGATATCTCACATTCTTGTTCCTAGTAGTCTATTTGTTTGAGAGTCTAGTCCACGCAAAGGAACCATGTCACTTGTGTTTTCTAGCACATGGTGCATAACTCCTTTTGAAATACCAAACTAGGGTGTGCTCTCCAACATTAACATGGTATTAATCCCACTATTTTCATATAATTAGTCTTTGCATAAGTAGTTAAGTCATATTGCATTATGGTTTTTCTCTTGGCACGGTTTCTGTTTATTCCCCCATCCCGATTGGGGCATCATGTCCCCGATCTAGCCTAGATCTCCCCCCCAAGGACGTGTCTTGTGACACCATCTACTTTCCCCCTTTTTTCTCTTCTTCCTCTCTTCTACCTTTTTTTGAGAAAATTTCATAAAATTTATATTTTCTGTTATTTTCTCGAGGGGGCACCCTCCTCCGCTCTCACTGTCATAGGTTTTCTGAATCCTCTGGGGCATCTTATTTTCTTTTCTTTGACGCAATGTCACTTTTGACAATGCATCAAAGAGGGGCAAAATGTAGACGTCTAAAATCATCCTTATATTAATTTAATTAATATTCCCATAACATTATAATTAATCTTAATTAATTATATTTGTTATATTCTTCTATCTATTTAATTAAATTTATTTATTAAATATGATTCATTCTCCTAAGTATTTGAATTTAATTTAAATACTACCCCTTTTAATGTATTAAATCTTATTTAATACATTATCCCTCCATAAATCCCCTTTTAAATAAATTCTAAATTTATTTATTTTCCCACATTTCTAATATTCTTCTAAACCACAATTAATTCAAATTAATTTAGATTAAATTTAATAAGACCTATTAATCCCACCTAGAGACCTATTAATCCTACCTAGCAACCTACTCTATTCCTACCCTACCCTACCTATTCCTCTTAATAAACCTACTTCCTTACTTAAGCACACACTAATCACACTTAAGGTGTGATTCCTACTCTTTTTAACACTAATGGGATGCTCCCACATGTGTGAGCAACTCCTCAAAAAGGAAGCCACCAACTTCTTTTAAGGAAACCACTCTTTTGTCCCCCACTCCATTCCCCAAGTTTGCTCACACATGTGTGAGCAAACCTTGAGCCTCTCAAACCTTAAAGGCTTATGTAGACTTTTGCATAAGCTTGCCCTCTTGCCCTTGTGTCCTCTATGTGGCATCTATGTGGATGCCACATATGATCCACCTCATTCAAATCCATCATTTCCCTCCAAAACTCTATAAATAGAGGCTCTTGCCAAGAGCAAACCACCTCTCATTTATGCATTGTTATCATGCTAAAATAGTTCTAGATTTCTTAGTTCATTTTCATGCTTTCATGCTTTAGTTCATAATCTAGAGATCATATACTAGGATAATGGAATGAATCTAGTTTCTATTTTCATGTAATCTTGCATAACATCTTAGTGTAGCTTGCATTTTCATTTCAATCATTTGTAAAGACTTGAGACAAGTTCCTCATACTTGCTCTTGAGTCTTTCACTCTCTTAGTTGTATTTTAGATCAAATAGTTGCATTTTAGATCAAATGGATAATGGTGAATGAATCTAGTTTTAATTTTATTTGATCTTGCATAGCATATTAACATAGTGTGCATCTTCACTCTTATTTCATTCAATGAATGGCTTGAGACAAGTTCCTCATACTTGTTCTTGAGCTTTTCATTGTTTCATTTAGTTTGCATCTTTAATCAAATAGTGGGATTTGATATTGTGTTGGGAGAGCACACCCACAATAATCTCTAAGAGAAAATCAACAAGGCATTGGGTGCCCTTGTTTGGCTCATCAGAGGTTGTGGTGAAAGTCCTTGTTTTGGATTTCATTTTAAACATGCTAACCCTTTGAATCTTGTTTCTAATTACTAATCTTGGTGTTTGCATGTTTTAGTGTTGTTCCTTGTAGGTATACTTTCATTGCATACACTATAATGTTGAATAACCTGATAAAATGTGAAAATGCTTATTGGGTGAAAGGATTGAATTATAATCTATTGAGTGTTTCTCAATTGAATAATTCAGGTCACAAAGTAGCATTTGAGAATAAGAAGGCAAAGATCTACAATAAATCAGGAAGTCTGATTGGTACCGGTGAGAAAACTAAAGGTAACTTATTCTATCTGAATGATACTAACACCACTTGCTTAATGGCTAGAAATGAATACATATGGTTGTGGCACAAAATATTGTGTCATGTAAAATTTGACAACATGATAAAGATAAGCAGAAAAAGAAATGTAAGAGGCTTACCGATGATGATTAAGCCCAACAATATCATGTGCAAAAATTGTTAAAAAGGTAAGATGACAAAGTCTAGTTTCAAAAGAAAAACCCATACATCTGATGCCATTCTATAATTAGTCCATACTAATCTATGTGGACCCATGAGGACCCATGAGGATCCATGAGGAAAAAGAGTTATTATGGTGATAGATATTTTATTCTCTTTGTTGATGATTACTACTCTAGAATGATGACAGTAGTGTTTCTAAATGATAAATCTGAAGCATTCAAGATGTTTAAATGGTACAAAGCAATGGTAGAAAAACAAAGTGGTAAAGAATTGAAATGCTTAAGATCAGATAGAGGAGGGGAAATTATTTAAGATGAATTCACTAACTTTTGTAATGGTCATGGAATCAAAAGATAGGTCTCTACACCAAGAACACTACATCAAAATGAAATTGCTGAAAGAAGGAACAAGTCCATTGTTGATTGTGCAAGAACACTGATGATAGAGAAAGGAATCACCCAAATCTTCTAGAGGGAAGCTATCAGTATTTTTTTTTACACATTAAACAAAGTACAATTGTAGAAAGACACCAAGAAGACACCTTATGAGCTATGGTATGGTTACACACCCAATGTAAGTTACTTCAAAATTTTGGGGATTCAATGTTATATCTTAAAAGATAATAGAAATGGAAAGCTTGACTCCAAAAGTGATGAAGGAAACTTTCTAGGGTATTCCACCAAGAGCAAGGATTATAAATGTCTCAATAAAGCCTCTAACAAAATTGTTGAAAGTGCAAATGTAAAGATAGATGAATTTATAAAGAAGAATGAAAAAGAAAGCACAAAAGAAATAGAGGACTACAACAGGTTTGTTTACACTAAAGAACCTAACACTCTACTCAAGAAACAATGTATAGCTCCCGAGCAATAGATTATTGCACCTAAGCACCAGGCTACAAATACTGACGATCAGGATATTTCTCAAGATGATGTACCAAGCGATGAAGATTAGAATGAAGGACACAATGATAATCAACCTGATAGACAAAGAATTAAACCTATACTTTCTAGATATGTCAGAAGGAACCATCCACAAAACTAGATCATTAGAGATAAGAAGGCTGGTATGAGAACCAAAAGTAATTCTCTAAACACAAGATGTATTATTTGTGATTTTGAACCAAAATCTGTCAATGCTGCACTTGATAATAATGAATGGATTAGTGCCATGAATGAGGAAATTGGGAAGATTGATAAAAACAAGACATGGACACTTTTACTATGACCAGATGATAAGAATGTGATCGGTACAAAATTGATATTCAGGAATAAACTGAATGAGAATGGAGAAGTCACCAGAAATAAAGCAAGACTAGTATGCAAGGGGTATGCACAAGAAGAAGGAATTGACTATGGAGAGACCTTTGAACACATTTCTAGACTAGAAGGAGTACAAATATTACTTTCTTATGTTGCATGTAAATGATTCAAGGTATATCAAATGGATGACAAGTCTGCATTCCTAAATGGAATACTTGAGGAAGAGGTATACATTGAGCAACCAGAAAGGTTGTTTGATCGAGACAAAATGAATATGGTATGTAGACTACACAAATCCCTATATGGATTGAAACAAGCACCCTGAGCCTGGTACGAAAGACTTCATTCCTATCTCATAAGTATTGGATTTGTAAGAACTAGTGAAAACAATAATCTTTATTTTAAGGAAGATACTGATGTTAACATTTTGATTGCTGAGATATTTGTTGATGAAATTACATTTGGAGGCAATGATATGCTATGCAAATCATTTGAAAATGAAATGAGCAAAGAGTTTGAGATGTTTATGTTTGGATAGATCAAGTTCTTTCTTGGTCTATAGATCATGCAACAAGATGAAGGTATTTTCATTACTCAATCCAAATACATCAAGGAAGTGCTGAAAATATTCAAGATGGAAGATTCACAAGTTGGAACACTGATGACAACTAGATGTAAGATGAAAAAGGAGGACAAGTCATCAGAGGTAAATTAGACTTTGTACATATCAATGATTGGAAAACTCATGTATGCTTTACATACTAGACCAGATATTGCACATGCAATAGGAATAGTTGCAAGATTTTTTGCTAATCCTAGGGAATCACATATGACTGCTATGAAAAGAATCCTAAGATATCTAAAGAATACCAAGGAATATGGCTTATGGTATAGAAGAAAAGGAAAATTTAAACTTAAGGTCTTTATCAACACTGTTTGGGTTGTAAATATTGATGACCGAAAGAGAAAAACTAGAGGAGCATTCTTTATTGGTGAAAAAATTGTCACATGGATCAACAAGAAGCAAGGATACATCTCTCAGTCTACTATAGAAGTAGAGTATGTTGCTACTACTGACAAACTACTCAAATATTGCATGGATCAAATAGTTACTGGAAGGTATGCATATGAAAATTCTTGAACTAGTAATTATCTATTGTGACAATACCAGTGCAATAAACATTTCCAAGAATCTAGTCATGAATGCTAAGACAAAGCATATTGCCATCAAGCAACATTATTTGAGAGAACAAGTTCAAGAAAAGGAGGTGATACTTGAGTATGTGCAATCAAAGAAAAAATTAGCTGATATCTTCACCAAGCCACTGCCCAAGGATGCATTTGAGTACTTGACAAAGAGACTAGGGGTCAGACCCTTGTCTACTGGTCAGAAAGATGACTAGAAGGCTGCATCAGCCTTCATATTATCAAAATATCATTCATATTGATGTAAGGAGAGAAAAGGACTTCAAAGATAAATTTGTACACATCAAGGTATTATCTACTCCAAGCACTAGAGTTGTACTACTTATTGAGCATTGTTTTAACACAAGCCAACTTGCTAGGATCTCGAGATTCAATTTTCTCTCTTGAAAGAATAGCAGAGTTATTCCCAAGGTTCTCTAGGGTCAGGTCACAACCTGCTTGGTCATTCAATCGAAGATAAATGTGATTTTTCATGAGGAGGCCTTTGCTGGTACGTTCAAGATAGCAAAGTGCAAAATATTGTTAGTTCTCTCTTTTTTTTTGGTATTTTCCATTTTAACAAGTATGGGTGTTGTAAATAAGATGCAATTTTGTATTTTCAAGATGGTAATTTTCTAAATTAATGACAGCATTTTAAAGAGGGAAGGGTAACAAGAAATAAAGAAAATTGTGAGAAAAGTGAAATCCTAAGGACATAAACCATTATGAACCCTTCCTTGCGAATTAAATGCTAGAGAGATTTGGAACAACCCACGAAGCATAAATCAGACCAAGTCACAATTCACTACTCCATGGATGTAGGCATTTGGAGAGAAGACATATTCACTCATGCGAGATATTCAAAATATATCAAATCGTGAAGCCACCAAGATGTGCGCACCCATGAGATGGATTTATCATTAAGCCCAAAGATGATCTCCTCCACACATTCGTCACAACAAGTTAGATATATAGTAGAAAACTCCAACTAAAAGTAGCACAAATTTGAAACACAATAACACAAAGGGCTCTCTAAAAATAAAGAATAATGCAAGCATACATTCAATAAATTTGCATAGGTAGCATTAATTCACACACCACGAATGAAGCACCCAATGTAGATCTTTATTGTATTGAAAAGTCATCCCTTTACATTGCTTTTTTTATTACAATATATAGAGTTTTGATCTACAACTCTGATTTTTGGAGTTAGGGCATCAGAGAGTCTAAAGAAATAGAACTAAACTAGAACTTTGCTGAAGGTAAACTAATGCTAACTAATACTATGTAACTTGCATGGATTCTTAAACCCTTTTACAATTCACTTGCTCATGCAAAGAGGGCAAAATCTGCCAGAGAAGAGAAAGAGAAAGAATGTGAATTCCTTCTGTGAACTAGGAGTCTTCTTCTTGATTCTGGTGGTCTTTCTTGGATTCTTCACTTGGAGTTGTTTTTGGTGGTGGGAACTGATAGGAAACCTTGAGTCTTCCCAAAACAAACTCAAGTTGTCTATTAATCTGATCTAGAGTCTAACTGGTGTCTGAAAAAGTGACCTCGCTAAAAATCCCCAGTTCTTCGGACCCCGACCTCTACCCCAAAATTTTAATGCCTTTAAAATTCCTCAAGTGTTTCTCAAAACTTTAAAACTTGCAGGTCCCAAAAATTTGGACTTGTCATGGGCCGAAAGGCCAAAAAACTTTGAAGAGGCCGAAAGGCTGAAAAAATCTACTTGTTTTCGGGGCCAAAAGGCCAAAAAATTGAAGGCTCAAAGGCCGAAAACTCTTTCTTGGCAGATTTTAGCCAAGTGTTGAAAATCTTTCCATGTCTACCCAGTATTTGAACCCTAGAGCTTTATCCAGTGAAAGACCTCTAGTTGAGCTTCTCAAAGCCTCTGTACTATCTCCTAAAATTTTTCAATATTGATCTCTTTTCTTTTTATCTTAGTGACCCTTCATTCTTGCTTCTTTCTAAAGATAGTCAATTCAGAAGCGACGAAACTGATCTCTTCTTGATGCTGTGACATTTTGTGTATTTCCTCTTTCATGTAGAATAGTTGTTGCAAGGCCTCCTTAGTATTGACTCTGGCCAGAATGTCTCTGAACTATTGGACCACTTCCTTGGAGGGACATAGAGCCTGTTGGCTTTCATCTTGGTAGACATTGAGGCCGACCCCTGTGAAGAAGGTATCTATATCTTTGATCCATTTTATTACCTCCTCCTACTTTTCATCTATAAGAGTCTAGTGTTTCTTGTAGGCCTTAATTATTTTGGCCATTTTCTTGGTCCAAGTCTCAATTTTATCTAGTTCTTTTCCCTTATATACTTTAACCAAAATTTAGAAGCATTGCCTTTGAATTATCTCCAAATCTTAGAGGGCTGCCTGCCACTTAACCACCTCTGCATCCATGCCCCTGTCATCTTCCACCAGGTCAATGAGTGAATTAACCTCAACCAATATGGTCCTATATGGACTAAATATTGAGGGAATTTCCTTCTCTCCAAATTGTTTGAAGTCATTTATCCAATCGGTGCTCACCTGGATGAAAGAGGAAGTCAAACCTACTGGCAAATCTAGTGTAGCCCTTTTATCAAGCATGGCTTGTAATGAAGCTTCTAAACATTTTGGGTCAATAGGACCCACCATCTTCTGAATGAACCCTTTTAATGCTTCATTTTGGTCCGTTAAAGCTTTGATGGTTTCTAGATCTTTATTCATGAACCCCAGAGCATGCTTCAGCCCTAAGGCTGCTAGTGTTTTGCTCCCTTCTCTTGTAGGTTTTCCCAAATCTACCTCCTTGAATGTATAACCTTCTGATGAAATTGTCATCTAAGAAGTGATCAGGGGAGGGATAGCTATCTGGGCTTTCCAATGACCCCCAGGGTCTTGAGTTACATATGACATGATCTTTGTAGGTGCATTGATTTCTACCTGGTGGAAAGCTTGTCTCACCGATGTCATACTTGTGTCCTCTCCATCCAATTCACTGGTGTAGGTTCTTTTCCTAGGTTGTATCTCGTTGGTAAACCAAGTAGTTTTACCGGATGTAGTTATAGGTTCATATGGTGCAACCTAGAGGATCGAAGTGAGGCTTTGTATTTCTGGCTCTGTTTCTTTTTTTGATTCCATTTCTTTCCCTTTTCCTTGTTCATTCCCTCCTTCCTTCACTCCTTCCCCTTCAGCATCCACATCCATTTCTCCTTGTTCCTTCTCCCCTTCTACCTCTGTTGGTTTAGTTACCATGTTTCCTCCTTCTTTTTCCAATGCCTCTTCCTCCAGAGTGTCAGTAGATACCTCTAACCTCAAACCAATCGTGGTCTCTAGTGTGGACTGGAAAGGTGATGTGTCTTTAATACTTATTGCTCCTTCGGTTGCCTGAGTGGCACATGTTGAAGGGATTGATGTTGAGGGAATAAGTGTTGGCATGATTGGAGTGCGAGATGAGGAGATGGTGGTAGTAGACGGGGGTGGAGTTGGTGCAAGGGTAGGTGTTAGAGTTGGTAGGGAAATTGGTGGGGTAAGTATATGAGGTGGTAAAGTGAAAACATAACTCCCTCCAACTACACTGTCTATTGCTAAACTTTGATTTACCCCACTGTCTTGAATTTTAGGACCTAGAGCAGAATTGGAGCTTACTAGTGGAGCAAAAATATTCACTGGAGGATTGGTGAACTGGACCAGTGGAGCAGTAAGGGCTACCTAAGGTTGTATGAGTGGTGGTGGAGTGAGGGCTACCTAGGGTTGTATGAGTGGTGGTCCCCTAATGTGTGTATCTTGGCCCTGATCCAAAAATCCTTCCAGTCCTTCAAAATCAGAAAGCATGAACTCATCTTATCCCAATACATCCAAAGGATTATCCTATTCTTTGGGATGCTCTTTATGTTTCTTAGTAGTCTCCTTTTCTCTCCTCTTCTGCAACCTAGTCTTCTAGACTAAGGGCTCACTTACGTCCTCTTCTTCAAGCTCTTCTTGTATAGTTTCTAACTGCGGAGATTTAGAACTCTTCTTCCTCTTATATGTTTTCTTCTCAGCGGTGGGGGAAGATTGGCTAGAGGTAGATGGGCCTTCTAATGATTGGGGTTGTGACAGTCCTGCTGGTGGATCAATCTGGCCCATCATTCTAGTTTTCTCAGGCCTAGGATTAGAGTCATATTCAACTGGTCTTTCATGACCATACACCATTCTTGGCTTCTAACGGGGAGCCTTCTTATATTTAGGAGCTATTGACTTCTCTCCTCGTTGTTTCTCTACTTTCTTGGAAGGCTCCATTAATGTTTTCACCGAGATCAGACTCATCCGGTGTGGCTTCTTGATCCAACATATAGTGGTCTTTATCACGTGCCTTGCCCTGAAGTCTATGTCATCATTTTCATCTTTGTCTACCTCAGCGTTCATGATTGGTCGATCATACCCCTTATCTTTTGTGTAAATGTCTTCTAAGACCTCCTCTGAATCACATTCCCATACCTTCGAGGAAATAGGAACCTTCAACCCCACTTTTTTTAGAGCTCGGTTCATTCTATAGTAATCTCAGATTCTGACCTCGTGATCATCTATATAGTTCATCTAATGGTCTTCCAGATGTGGCTCATGTACGTAGAATTTGCTGATGATATGGCTATAAGTAGCTATAGGATCAAAGAAGGATCGCACTATCTTGTAAAGCTGTAAGGGACAGTCATCCCATTCAAAAGCAAGGGATTTGCAAACCTTCATATCCTATAGTGTATATGGTCCCAAAGAGATGGGAAAGTCCCAACAATGCTTCTTCTTATGTTTAATGTGCTCGTATGCATCCGTGAGCTGCCTGGCCATCTCCAATATGATTATCCAGTCGGATGGATACCTGGGCAACTTCTTTGGTTGCAAGGTTGACCTGGCTATCGTGATATATGTGAACATCCTGAACTAGATAAAACAGGCCCCAATGGCCCTTACCTTAGCAACAACCTCTTCTGAAATCCTTTTAGAAAAGTCATCCTCAATAGATTGGATGACTGTGAATATGAATGCATCATTGACTATCCTGTAATTTGGGGAATCCTCTAGCATGTTTGCTCCTTTTACTAGTTATGGATATACAAGATGGGGCCATGCATTTGGATCATTCAGACTTCCCCTCTTGGTGAGACCATGATAATCTACCTGTGCAGCTAGTAGATACACCACATAAGTGCTCATGTAAAACTTTGGGTTATGCTTTACGACTGTCAATTGCTCATCTAGATTGTCACTGATGATGGTGCCCCAGTCAAATCTTGCCTTCCATTCCTAAATCCTTTCTATCAATAGGATCATCCAGTTCTCGAGTTGGGTGGACTATGGTAACCCATACACCCTACTTATCATTGTTGTAGCTACCTAGATGTCATCCTTCATATAACCTCTTCGGAGGTCTATCTTGTCCAGTTTGTTCTTAGGAAGCAGTTGCTTGAGGTACTCCTTATTCATCATCTTGTTTACAGTTTTCTCCCTGTTGCCAAACCACATGGTCCCCTTTTTAATATAAAATTCATAGAATTTGTCTATGCCTTTGTGAAGGTGAAAGACGTCCTCAATGACATCTAGCCTAATGTCCACTACTACTTGATCTTCTGAGTTTACTACCACCCTCTTATCTGAATCGTAGTGATGAGATAGGGTCATCATCAATTCTAAAGATGAAATAGCCACTGGGTGTGTGGCTGCACTCATGAGCCTGGATAGGACTAATGAAGTGCAATCCTCAGATCAGTTTGTTGGCTGGGAGCACTGAGTTAGGAATTCATTCCAATGTACATTCCCGATGTTGGTGTCAGTTATCTCACTATGTTTGTTCCCCACCTTTGAGCTAGGGGGATTCCCCTTATATTGATACTTCATTGGGGATGTTATCTTGGGTTCAGTCATTCCTGCAAGAAAAGACAAATATCAGTAGATTATTTGAACAAAAAAAACAATTTAAACTATGAAAGCAAGTAAAGAGAGCTAAAAAATAGGTAAAGTGCTTTGCACTTTCGGACATTTCAGGGTTTCAGACACTGAAAACTAGTTCAGAGACCGAAAAGTCTGAAAGTGTGAACAGGTATATGGTAGGGCCAAGTCCATCAGGGGTTTTGGAGTTTCAGACATCGAACTAGGGGGTGCTTGCTCAAGGATGCCAAATCGTCTGAACATGGTTAGGAACCCGGATGGACTGATCAGAGGTTTCACTTTTCGATTTTTAGATTTTTAGACCTTTTAGATGTCAAAAAGGCCGAAACGTCTGAAATAGCACTTGGTGAAAGTGAAGATCTAGTTTTTGGCCCTTTAGAGGCCAAAAACCTATGGTAAGCGACGCGACTGACAAAAACACAAGACCCTAAACCTAGACCTAATGACACTAGAAAACCTTAGGGCAGGGATGTCCCTATGAATGCACAAAGACACAAAAGCCCAAAAAGGCGATGAAACAAAGTGCCCTAGGCTAGACAGGTACTAGGTGTAGACGTCCAAAATCGTCCTTATATTAATTTAATTAATATTCCCATAGCACTATAATTAATTTTAATTAATTATATCTGTTATATTCTTCTATCTATTTAGTTAAATTTATTTAATTAAATA
>MU226755.1:677737-720101 GCA_018584345.1 Thuja plicata
AAAATATGTTATGTTTATGAACACGAAAAGGGATTTGAATAAATAATGTTATGGAAAATATTGTTTAAAAGAAAGTTAAAGATTATATTAATACTATGTTAATCTTGAAAACATTCCTAAAAGTTATATATAATATTTAAGTATTTATTTTATTATTCTTTCTCCATAACATTAGTATATACTTATGATTTCTTTCAGTTGATCATCATGAGTAAAGGTTATAATATTAATGTGCCTACTTATATGAGAATTACATACCATTTATTACTAAAGGAAGATAAATTCTAAATGATATGTTATTTTTATTATTCTTATTATATAATCAAAACAAAGCTTTTATTGAAATGATAAGAAGAAGGTACAAAGAAAGACTAACTAAAGCTTTGTATAATTATAAGGGTAATAGATTATATTATTGATTTTGTTAAATTCAAATGCTTTATGATTAATTATTCTTATTTGAAATTCTTCTTTTATCTATTGATTTGTTAATTTTAGAGATGGTTTAAAAACTACAATTATATTGTGATCATCATTATTACATTGACAAATAAAACAATAACATTATTATTATTTTATATGGTGCAAGGATGGTGAAAGGTTGCAAGAGGGAGTCCCACGTTGAGTTTCTCAATCAACTCCCACTTTCAACATGGTTGATGGATAGTAATTCGTAGAGATCCACTAGCTCCAAGCAGCGGTCGATACAAACCACACCCCACCATGCCATGCCTCCATCTACAAGAAAGTCAACATCTTTAAGACAAAAAGCACAATGTGTTTACATATTTCAAACAGTCGACACGGTCAGCAAATTGACTATTCATTCAACAATATAAAGATGGGACGATGCAATTGGTGGATCGACTTCCCAAGTTTCAGTGCAACATTTATTATGCTAGTTTCCACCTTTAGCATCAGATACCAGACATTATATCCCATGCCATAGTAGATAGTTTCCACCTTCATTTGTGGGAATAGCATGGTCGATACAAATCAAATAGCAGATGTGTTCAACACTAGTGGGAGTCGATGAATACATAATGATTCTTCTACCATCAGATCTCCATCAGCGTGGTCGCCACCTTTAATAGTGCCACATAATTGGTCGACTCCCTCTACAGATCAATATATGGTCGACTGGCATGATTCCATGATAAATCGACAGTGATAGCTAACCAACAAAGCATAAGTATAAGACAGAGGATTGGCGCGAGTACCATGATCTAGATTACTATGGAAATTCTTGATGGATCCAAAGTTTTAAAGGGATTGTAAATAAAACCGTGGCTAGTTATGTGGTTTAAAAATATTATTATCATAATACATATTCTAAGATAATTACTCCCAGCCATCACAACAGTATTGGCGTCATCTTCTGAGTTTCAACACCAATGCTATGAAGATGACCCAAATCGATTTACATTTGAAGATTAGTCTATTACAACAAGCAACATATCTAAGCGATTGGGGCGGCTTGTAGAAACCATACCAAATCAAATTCACCATAACTTCTCAGAGAAAAAATGACCATAGCCGTATATGTTATAGACCAGTATGTTGATACAGATATATGGAATCAAGTACATTACATTTGAGATCAAAATATATGAAAGGAGAAGATCAACATCAATATTCAAAGATATTTTGTATAGTAGATAAATATAAAAACTTGAAAATGCATTGTCAGAGCCATTAGCATTCAACATGCTTTGCAAAGAATAAAGTCAGATTACCAACACAATGCAGATCCATCATTCACAGCCATCAACTTCAGTGCCTGAGGTAGGGATTACCAATACAACTATGGAGATGTTTATATACAGATTTATTATTTTGAAGTTGGGCAAGTTAGGGTGCAACTGAATCAGTTGATAGTTGTTATTAATGAAGGATATATTTGTTATCCAAACTGTTGTAATAGTTAAAAATTGTCAGTTATGGATTATTTTTTAGGGAAAGGGTGTGATTTTTTCTTACACCCTTTCATTTTTATATTTATATGCATTCATAAATCTGCAAAACAGAGACAGAATAGCATTGAACAAGACATAATGACTGATATGTTGAAATTATGGGTGTGATGGAATGAAAGATAGTCAAATTTGAAATCTGAATGCAAAGATCCAATACACCATTTCTTGTCAAGTAGAGATAAGTTGATATTTCATTTATTGTGCAATAGTTTCTCGTTATTTCTTTACAATCAAGTCCTTCAGATAAATCAATTTGAAATTCCTTAAAGTGATAGTTTTGATTTTTGTATATTTCAATTTATGTTTATATTTTGTGTATTCAATTGTTTCTTTCTTATTTTTGCATGGTTAAAATCTTATTGATTAAAGTATTGATCAATTAGTCTGTCATTTGAGGAATAGTATTAAATTGAAATATTTTTTAACTTTTAGTTATATACACATCTCATAATGCCTTTAAGGTGATAAGATTTTTTTTTTCAAAGCTATCTCTGAAGTTGAACATAGGATTGAAGATATATTGACTTTGTTGTGCATTATTAAATTAAAGCACTGGTCTCTCTCGTTAATTGAGTTTGGTATAAGGTTTCATTGTTTCAAGTTTTGAATTACTCTTTTATTTCATCTAATCCAGTTCACATCTCAATCATATCAAGCAATATTAAGTACATTATATTTCAATAACACATATATTTTCAGTTTTTATTAACACATTGAGAAACAGGAGTTGAAGTTATCAATTATCCGCTATAGGAAACCTCTAGAAGACTTTGAAGAAAATTTTTAAAGTGTAGGCCCACCAGCATTGGTTCAGTGGAATCATAATTGTAGGAGGTTTTTAACCTCGTTCATTGGAAAAGTGATTGTATCTATCTTCATTAGATAAGCAAAATCTGTAAGAAGTCCAATCTGTCAATTTGATCACCAACAAGGTGCATCAACAATTATTATTGGAGGAACTTATAGCTTCCTACCTTGTTTTGAATATCAAGGAATCCTTGATGCATTTTATCAATCACAAACTGTATGTAATCATAGTCCATACTCACATAGGGGCTCTGCAATTCTAGGATTATTATTAGCATGTTTGATGATAATCTCTCTCTCTCTCTCTCCCACTGTCTACTCCTAAGACTCTGCACAAGGAATAAGATATATATTTCATATAGAAAGCTAAGTCCTTGTATAATTACGGTGATGGATCAATTGGAATAGGGGAAATGTAATTTATGGTTCCCCTTCTTGTGTGGGCCTGTATCAATTTAGCTACAATAGGGGCCTCTTTGGTATATTTGGCAGCTAGGTATTTCAAATTGATCTCTATAGAACAGGGGTTATAAATGTAAAAACCTTTGATCAACAAAGCTCATTCTAGGGTTACCAAGATAGTTTCATCATCCTTTTTGATGGAATTTGAAACAATATCATACCTACTAGCCAACTCTAGGATCAATTCTACATTAAGAACAACTAATTTGACTAGTGCACCGGTCCAGGGGTTTGAAATAGGAACAGGGCCATCACAGTTCTTATGAAGATAAATAAATAAATGGTAACCATAATAGTCTCTTGTCTTGGCATCTCTTATGTATGCATAATTATCCCCTAAATACTCATCATTTACATTTTTACCTTGATTGGAGCCTGGGAGCAATTGGATTAACTCCTCTGAATAGTTCCTTTATCCTTTCATATCATCGTCGTCCCCGCTTACCCCACTGGTAGATGCAACACTTACATCTCAGCTCATGATTCCTGGTATAACTTGTCACTGGCCATCTTTCCTTTTCTTTCTTATTGGTATTGAAACAAATCTTCTAGAAACCCTTACTATGAATCAACTCAAATTTTCAACCTTCAGCATTGAAAATCACACTTTGGAATTTTGAACTAAAATCTTCTCCATCAAATCTATAGACCTTAATTTCTCTATTCTCATTGAAAATGTAAAGCACTAATGTGAATTATGAGCTCTGGATTCATGAAAACTGGTAAGATGAAATGATAACGGTAATGCCTATAAATGCACCCCTATTTTTCATTGATTTGCAATTTTGTCTTTTCTATCTTTTCTCCTGCGTGCTGTGAAATGAATTCTAACTCCTTGCTGTGGCATTTTGAATTGACAGATGATCAATTCAAATGATGAATTTTTATATAAAAAGCTTATTAAATTTGAAAAGAGATTTAGATTTGATCCTATTGGCTCCTTGAGAATAGCTCAGCAATATTTTAAAACATGTTGTGATAACTCCTCCATTCTTATTGGTTGTCAACTGTTAACATGGCGCGGAGAAAACTTCATATATTACCTTGATCTCACCATGGTTTCTTTTAGTGACAATGCGACTGAGTGATCTCGTTATCGTGAAGAGTTATCCTCAACTTTAGTTTTCTATTAAGACTTAACGATGTAACCATCTTATCATCCTTCAGATCAACGATTTACCTCCTAATCTCTATGTGAGATCACTTAACTCCTATTCTCTTTGAGATTGCATGACCATAGCTTCAATAACTCATTTTATACCTTGGATTTCCTTTAGAGACTATGCAACTATGCTATCTCTTTGTCTCTTTAAAATTTCCTTTACCTTGAGTTTCTTTCGAGATTACACGAGTGTCACATGATCATGTTTTAATCAGACGACCTGCATGTAATCTCATTTTCTTTCTGTACTTTCATATTTTCAACCAAGACTTTGCAACTATTGCATATCATGCTTTTAATCTAACAGCTCATGGATAATCTTGTTTTCTTTTCACTTGACTGTATTTTACTTTGTGACTTCATGACTCAAGCAGTCTCTATGTCACAGAAATAAATTCTTTACCTTGGTTTTACTTTGAGACTTCTAACTAACTCAAGTCTTTGAATTATTTAGCCACATGTCTCAATCTAAATCATCACCACTGAATCTCTGGAACTTCTCTGACCTTTTGAATTTCTATAGCGACTACACGCCATCCACAAGATCTTTTCCTTTTCATGGCTCAGATCTTCATGTTGAAAACTGACTTATACTTAACTGAAATCATCTCCAACTGTGGTTCTTATCATGACATTGTGACCCATTGAATCTCGCTATATCTTTAGGATTTTAGTAACTCATGGTTTCCTTCCTGACTTAACGCCAACCACTAGATCTATTTCAAATCAGATGAAAGTTGTGATATCTCTTCATCCTTCATTCATCTGCAACTTTTCATCCTAATTTCACGCTAGCCACAAGATCTTTCTCTCATCTTATGGCAGTCGCTTAATATCTTTAGCTTTAACTTAACCATGGATTTCAAAAGAGATCTCACAACTAAAGGATTTTAACCACCTTTTCAACTTTAGTTTCTTTGCGAGACACCGCGACTGAGAAAAATTGAAGTCGCTTATACATTTCTTAACTCACGATTTTTTATGGAGACTTTGTAACCACCACAATATTTCAACTTAGACTGATGGTTATCCCTAAATCTTAGATATTTTGACTTAATTCACTTTTCTCTTTGTGATAATGCAACAACATGAAATTCAAATTCAACCTTTAAACGCAACTTGTAACACGGATTCCCTTTCAAGACAACGTGACTGAGTAGACTCAAAGTCACTAAAGAAATTCTTTAACTATGATTTTCTAAAGAGATTCCCCACTGACCATAGGATCAAGATTCTCATCTACGGGCAGCTGCAATCTCACAAAAATTGGAAGCATATTCTTTTTTCAAAGAGACAACTCGACTAAAAGGAAATCACCAAGTCTCGATAAGAAAGGGAATATTTTCATATTGCAAAGAGACTTCACAACTTAAGTGAAATGATAGGAAATACAAAAAATGACTTAAATGATCAGGTTTCTTGAAAAAGTAACAACAAAATAGAAAGGATTTGAATGAACTAGGTTTTTCTTGAATGTACATAGAATTTTGACCTACGGCTTAGGGTTTTGCACTTCTTTCTTGATTTTGGACTGGAAGATTATTGTTTGCAGAGGGATTTTTACAACAGGCGACAAGATTTTCAAATTTTAGGCATGGTAATGACTGAGGACTTTAAAAAATTTCAGGAAGAATACAAAACTAGAAATACAACCAACAAATCGTTTCCACACAGGCACATCAAATGGTTTAAATTGGTCAATCTGACATTGAATTCTTATCAAGAAAACAAACCCACCAGATGACCAATGAAAAATTAACAAGTCCTCTCTCTTTACACCTCACCACTTGGCCCTATATTTGGATTGTACTGGCTAAGTGGGACATTTAGCATCATCCCCTCATCCCTCTATCATTTAATCCATCGCAAATCTCAATCGCAGAATCACGACAGTTGTCGATTTCATCTTCCTTATAACTGTCGATCAAACCATAGCACATCATCCATCTGTTAAACTTTGATTACCTTTTCACGTAGATTAAAAGATCATCATTCATTTTCACCATGTGCAAAAAGATGGGACATTAAGTTTCTCATTAGTTAACTTCAATTCAATCGACATGAAATATTTTAATCCTTGTAATGTTTGCTTTGAATAATCAACATATGAAAAATTATAATCTCCTATGATGTCACTGTAAATAAAATATTGAGAATATGGGCATTGCGGCGACCAATGAAAATATGACATGTAGAAAACCATCGGTAAGGTATAGGGGACCTGCCTAGCATGAGTACTATTCCCTTAATTTTTTGACTTATAAAATACGACCACAATACATTTATCTTTGGAAAATAAAATAAAGGGAGATAAAATAAAAGGCCGACGTGATATAAAAGATAGAACATTAGGATAATAATGATGGCCCCTCTTCACAACATAATAATCCTTTGTCTTATGAACTAAAAAGTAACTACAAATTAGAACAAACCTAGGGTTTAGCTTAAAATATTGCAACTAAATAAAACCCTAAACCCTAAACCAAGATAGAGAGCATAAACAACATGATATGACCAAAATCCATAAAGGCAAATCAAGTTTTTTTGCAAGGAATTTTGAAGTACTACGAGGATCTACAAGTGGAGTTTATTTATCATCATAAATCTCAAGTGTATCATCATAATCAAACTCTTGCAAGGTATCATCATCAAAGGGAATATTATCAACATCATCAAGTGGAAGAAGAACATTTGAAGTAGGATAATCAGGAAAAGGAGGAACATGTGGATCTCCAAAATGCTCCCAAATAATGGTCCAAACTATGCATGGACATTGAATTCTTCTGAACTTAGGGTAGATGTAATGGAATATACACAATTTAATGTTGCAACCAATTAATCCTATAATATGATCATTATTATTTCCCCAAATTGATTATTTCGACCATGAATTTGGCTCAAGAATGAGTCCATAAAGATAGGCAATAGGTTAAGCCACCTACAATGTTTTTTGATTCCTTTTGTCCATGGCTCATGATTATCCTTATTCAAATTAATTATACAAAGATGTATTTCATAACCGATGATTACATCACTGATATACTTCTTAAATAATGAAAACAGAGATCAACAACGTGAAATGTAGCTAAAATGAAGTATCTTGACAAAAAAAGCACCTCCTCAACTATCAAAATGTCCAAGTAATCCAAGAGTATGCCAAGAATGCAAAACTAACTTACACATTTCCTTGGGAAAAAATATGGAAAGAGTGCATGGATGAATTCGTAGAACTCCTTAATACTTTTTTGAAGCTACTAGAATCACAAGTATTGGTGATCGTGGCAGAAAGTTACAAGCTCGGCAACCAAAAATAATGATTCGACTTCAAACAAAAAAAAAATTCTCAAACAACAAAATTTACGAGAAATTGTCACCACCATACCCACTTTAGGTTGATATCTTTCATCTTTCTTTGTTGAAAATTTCCTCCGTTTGCCCAAGTTACAAATAAAAGAAAATGAGTCCCCTTTTAGATGTACATAGAGAGGCCAAAACACATGATGGGATAAAAATTCTCAACTCTAACTCCATCATAATGACCACCCAGGAAGCCAGACATTAGAAAATAAACGTGGGTGATTATAGTGTAAGTCCCAAAATTAAGGAATTGCCAATTCTCAAAAGTTTAACACAATATGAAACAATCTCAAGATAAAATTTTCCTATGTCAATTAATAAAATGCTAGAGTATTAGTACTACACCGAATGTGGGATTAATTACCCCAAACAACACCTCAAACTCTTTGAAACTCCAACTTGACAGTAATTGGACTGCATGATATCAAAGCACAGGCCCCACAACACTTTACGAAGGAATATGAACCCCATCGAATTCCTAACATCAAAAAATGCACATAACAAGCCACATATACTAGTGCACAAACCAACCGATAATTATCATGAATCTCCCAAAGACACAATGCCAGTAATTAGGTGACCTTCACACAAAATTTCACTCATTGCTAATCAAACAACTGTAAATGAATGAATGAAGCTGATGCAAATGAGTAGAGGAGAATTGGACCTGGCAGAAGCACATCGAGCTCAAACAAATATCAATGTAAACTCTACCAAAATGGACAAATTAGCAATATGGACCTAATCTCACTTGAAAAATACTGCCTACAAACAAATAAGCTATCCACCAAAATGAATGTCAATCCAACCAAAAGAAAATAAAATTGTGCTTCCCTCCAAAGGTAGTACATCTTAGAGTACAAATAAGACACTGGTGAAAAACCATCAATCACGTTGAATGAGCAGGGATTTGGCAACTTACAAAATATCAGTGACAATATATAATCTGCATGATAGTAAAATCGTCCAATTATGGAATGAGGACTCCATCAAATAAATTTTTGTAGATAGTAAAGGGCTAGTGATACAAGCCACCAATGGTGTGATATCGGGCCAAATCGTCACCCTATAGAATGAATAGGGCCGATGTGAGGAGGACAACTAATGAAGTGTGCCAAACAAAAGAAATATTTTTTCAAAATAGTATGGATCCAGAGAAAATAAATTATTACAAATGAAAGGATATGACTATTAATTGGGTGCTTAAGGGGGGAGAGGGGGTGGGTGAGGAATGTCGTGACTAAATATTTCTCTTCTCTTTTCCAGCAATATCTCTCAAGTTTGATATACCTCTCGGTTGTGTGCCAACAACAATTTGAAAGGGTGTATTGCCAGTACTCCTATTCAATGAATTATTGTATGAAAACTCTGCTTGTGATAACACAACATCCCAATTACTTAATTTATCTCCAACTAAGATTCTCAACAAGTTACCAAAAATTTGGTTTACAACCTCTATTTGTCCATTAGTTTTTGGATGAAATTTAGAACTATACTTGAAATCGATGTCTAGCTTTTTCCAAAGTGTTTTCCAAAAATAGCCAAAAAACTTACTGTCTCAGTCAAAGATGATACTCTTCGGTAATCCATGCAATCTAAAAATATCTTTAAATAAAATATCTTCTATATGGACTACATCTGATGTTTTCCTACATGGTATGAAATATGTCATCTTGGAAAATATATCCACAACAATAAATATGGAATCATTACCTCTTGTTGTCATTGATATGCCAAGAACAAAATCCATGTTGATATCACTCCAAGGTTTCTAAAGAATATAAATTGATGTATATAATCTAGTATTCTGACTTACGCCTTTTGCAACTTGACAAACTCCAAAACTCTTCACAAATTTATGAACATCCTTATATAAATAAGGCTAAAAATACCCCTCCTTTAGTAAACTCAATGTTTTATCGATGCCAAAATACCTTTCCAAACCACTACTATGTTTCTCATTTATCAAATAGGTTCTTATTGATCCTATCATTATACATAACTCAAATTCTTTGAACAACATATCTTCTTGAATGAAATATTCTTCAAACCTACTCGGTTGATTTAGAATAGGTGCCCTACACATTCTCCATGGCTCAGAAAAATCAAGGCAAGTTTCATACAAATTCTTCATATCATCAAAACCAAGAACTTCAATTATCATTTTAGTCATTAAATTTTTTCTTCTACTCAATGCATCAGCCACTCTGTTGGATACTCCACTCTTACGCTTTATCACAAATGTGAAACTCTGCAAATACTCTACCCACTTCATATGTCTCTGATTCAACTTATTATGATTATTCAAATACTTTAAATCCTTATGATCAGTATACAACACAAATTCACTTGGCATCAAATAATGTCTCCACTTCTTCAAGGCTTGAACAATAACATAGAATTCTTGATCATATACAAAATATTTAATTTTTTCATCATTCAACTTCTCACTAAAGAAAGCAATAGGTTTACCTTCTTGAGTCAACACAACTCCTATTGCACTGCCACTTTCATCATACTCAACTTGGAATAACTTATTGAAATCAAGTAATGCTAATAGAGGTAATTCAACAACCTTGTTCTTCAAAGTCTCAAAACTCTTATCAAATCCATGAGTCCAATTGAACTCTCTCTTATCTCCTCTCATTGTCTCAGTCATAGAATTACAAATAGAACTAAAAATTTTGATAAAATTTTGGTAAAAACTTGCTAATCCATGAAATGATCTCACCTCACTGACAATCTTAGGTGTAGGCCAATCAAGTATAGATTTAACCTTCTCAAGATCCATCTCCAATTCATCAACTAAAATCACAAATCCTAAATGCACAAGTTATTCTTTCATGAAGGAACATTTTTTCAAATTATTCAACAAAGTTTCCTCTTTTAATCTCTGTAATACGTGTCTTATGTGCAACAAATTTTCTTCTCTTATCTTACTGAATATACACATGTCATCCAAAAATACAACCACAAATTTAGCCAAGAATTTCTTCAAAACCTCATTCATCAACCTCATAAAAGTACTTGGTGCATTAGTTAAACCAAAAGGCATAACCAAGCACTCATACAAACCTTCTTTTTTCTTGAAATAAGTTGTTCATTCATCACCTTCTTTGATTCTGATATGATGATATCCACTCTTCAAATCAATCTTGGTAAATATTTTTATTCTCTCAAACAATCCATTATATCATCCATCCTCAGTATAGGGAATCGATACTTCACTATGATTTTGCTAATAGATCTTGAATTAGTACAAATTTACCACTCTCCATTCTTCTTAGGTGATAATTAATGCAAGGTGGGCATGTAGAACTAGGGCCCAAGGCACTCCCAGCTATCCAAACCAACTTTCAAAACAACTTAGAAGCAACAACATAGAAAGGGAGAGAAAGAAAGTATAATATTCTTATTATTACATCAAACATCATAGATGTCAGGCTGTAAGGCCTTCTCAGTTTAGGCCATATACCATTAGATCCTTACAGAATAATCTTCATACATGCAAGGTCACAGACCTGCGATCCAAATCTTCTATCTCTTTTCTACTTAAGAACTCACTCCAAATCTAAGAACATAAACAAAATATATACATTAGACCACAAAAGAGGTCGACATGAAAGATCCTAAAGATCCAACATAGGAAACAAAAAAGACCTAGATTTAGGTCCACAAGTATCGCAATGAGAGACCTCAACATTAATTGCACTACATAAATTAAATGCATATGTCGGCTAGAAGATACAAAGTCCAAAAATCAACTCAGTGAGAAAGACTACCGAGTGCAGAGACGAGATGATTAAAACCATTGAGAAACCAAGGAAAACCACCAAGACCCCATTGGTGAAGCTAGTCAAAACAAATAATTGTTCCTGAGTAGTGAAACAATAAACCTTCAACCAAGCAAGCAAAGCAATTACCCAGAACTTTACTGAGAAGTCTCCAACAAGCTACATAACGAAAAAAAACATATTTTTGGTTGATACAGGATTGCCAAGAACCCAAGTTGCTCTTGCATCAAAAACCCGGGGTTAAAAGAAATGATTCTCCAAATCATGAATCAGGTACAACCTGAATTGAATCCAACTTAGATTGAGAAATCCAAGATGAGTCCTCAATTGACATGTTCTTCCATTTTACTTGATATTCCATGTAATCATTTCCTCTTGTACTTATGCTAGCTCTCTGTTTCAAAATATACTCAACTTCATCTATTTGTTTCTTAGGATAATCACTTGGTGCTATCACTTCTTTATTAGGTTCATGATACTCATAAAAATCTGAAATATTGAATATAGGTGATATATCCATTTCATCAGGTAATTCTACTTCATAATCATTTCCACTGTCAAATCTTTTAAATATCTTGCAAGGACCAAATTTCCTCATCTTCAGTTTATAATATGTTCTAATAGGAAATATGCCTTTCTTTAAATAAACCATAACTACATCAAAACCTTCAAAATTCTTATATCTTCTTAAATTATCTCCACTATCCTTGTATTTATGATTACATTGCTCCAACTTATGCTACACTTCCTCATGCAATGTCTTCATAAACTCAACAATTTTTTCTCCTTCGTCACTTCTCTTCTCTTCTCTGACCATATCTCTCAAGTTTGATATACCTCTCGGTTTTGTTCTATTAACAATCTCAAAAGGTGTATTTCAATTAATTCTATTTACTGAACTATTATATACAAACTCTAATTGTGCCAATATCAAATTCTAATTACTTGGTGTATCTCCAACTAAGCATCTCAACAAGTTACCCAAACTATGGTTTACAACCTTTGTTTGTCCATTAGTTTGTGAATGAAATGTAGAACTATACTTCAACTCAGTGTCCAATTTCTTCCAAAGTGTTTTTGAGAAATTGCTAACAAACTTACAGTCTCGGTCAAAGATGATACTCTATGGTAATCCATGCAATCTAACAATTTCCTTGAAGAAAAGATTGTCTATATGTACAACATCTGATGTTTTTCTACATGGTATGAAATGTGTCATCTTAGAAAATATATCACAACAAAAAAATATGGAATCATTACCTCCCACTATCCTCAATAAGCCAAGAATAAAAACCATGCTAATATCACTCCAAGGTTTCTCAGGAATAGAATCAGTGTATACATTCTAGTATTATGACTTAATCCTTTTTCAACTTGACAAAATCTACAACTTTTCACAAATTTATCAACATCTCTATACAATTGAGGCAAAAAATACCTTTCCTTAAGTAAAATCAATGTCTTATCAATACCAAAATGTCCATCCAAACCACTATTATGTTTTTCCTTGATCAAATTAGTTCTCATTGATCCTCTAGGTATGCATAACTGAATACCTTTGAAAAACATATCTTCTTGAATGAAATAGTCTTCATACTTACTCGATTGATTTGGAACAGTTTCTTAGCACATTCTCCATTGCTTAGAAAAATCAGGTTCATTTTTATACAAATGATTCATATCTTCAAAACCAAGAACCTCAATTCTCATTTCTGTCAACAAAGATCTTCTTCTACTCAATGCATCAACAACTCGGTTAGAAAATCCTCTTATTATTTATCACAAATGTGAAATTGTGCAAATACTCTACCCATTTCTTATGTCTCTGATTCAACTTATTCTGACTACCCAAATATTGTAAATCCTAATGATCAATATACAACACAAATTCACTCGGCATCAAATAATGTCTCCATTTCTTCAGAGCTTGAACAATAACATAAAATTATTGATCATAGAAAAAATATTTCCTTTTAGCGTCATTGAAATTTTCACTAAGGAAAGTAACATGTTTACCTTCTTGAGTCAACACAACTCCTATTTCACTTCCACTTGAATCACATTCAACTTGAAAGACCTTATTAAAATCATGTATGGCTAACATAGGTAATTCAACAACCTTTTGTTTCAAAGTCTCAAAACTTTTATCACCTCCATGTGTCCATTTGAATTCTCTTTTCTCTCTCCTCATTGTCTCAATCATAGAATTACAAATAGCATTGAAATTTTTGCTAAACTTCTTATAAAAGTTTTCTAATCCATGAAATTATCTTATCTCACTGACATTCTCAGGTGTAGGCCAACTAAGTATAGCTTCAAATTTCTCAGGTCCATCTTCAAACCATCAATTGAAATCAAAAAACCTAAATACACAAGTTCTTATTTCATGAAAGAACACTTTTTCAAATTAATCAGAAGGTTTTCCTCTTTCAATCTCTGCAACACTTATCTTATATGCATCAAATTCTCTTCTCTAGTCTTTCTAAATAGCTTAATATCATCCAAGTATACAATCTCACATTTATTCAAGAATCTCTTCAAGAATTCATTCATTATCCTCATAAATCTACTCAGTACATTAGTTAAACCAAAGGACATAAATAATTGTTAATAAAAACCTTATTTTATCTTGAAAGAAGTCTTCCATTCATCACCTTCTCTGATTCTGATCTGATGATATCCACTCTTCAAATCAATTTTTGTAAAATGTTTTTCTCCGCTCAAATAATCCATTATATCATCCATCCTCGGTATAGGAAATATATAATTAACTGTTATCTTGTCATGGTAAATCAGTGTGGTGCCTTGTTTGGTATAATAAATCTAGGAATCAAATCCATACAATGACAAATATCTCTCATCAGTGGTAAACCATCAGTTAAATTACCTAAAATGATCTCCTTGTACTCGGTGAGAAATTTATCAACTTCTTCAGGAACTTTATCTCCTATGTTCTTAATCGGTTTGTTAGGAATCAAAGCATAAAATATATCATTCCTTTTCAAATCCTTAACAAATTGTCTACCTTCCATCAAAGAAACTTTCACAGATGAACATATCTCTCCAACAGATTCTTCAACCAAAGGTAACAACATATGCTTCTTACCATCAACCCAAATAGTATATTTTTTCACTCTTCCATCATGTATACCATGTCTATAACATTTTCAAGGTCTACCCAACAAAATATGACAACACTCCATTAGCATAATATCACACAACACCCTATCATAATACTTTCCAGTTTTTAGACTCACAAAACATTGTTCACTCACTATTAATGCATGCTAATCCTTGATACATGAATCTGATAGGGCTTTGGGTGCTTTAGTATTTCCAATTGTAACTTTGTGACCATCTCCTCTGATACCAGATTCTCATAGCTTCCACTATCAACAATTTCCTTTCAAAATTTGTCTGCAACTCTACATCTAGTTTTGAACAAATTTTTCCTTATATGATCTTGCTTTTCACTCCATAATATTCTTTGGACCATGAGGTTTCCTTCCTTCTTAGGTTAGTTCGGTGACTCTTCTTCCACCAAGAATTTATGCTACTACCCACTTTCTTGCATGCATGTGTACACTCAAAATATCTATGTCCTTCTTCACCATAATTATGACAAGTTCCTTGGAACCCTCTTCTACTATAACCACCTTGGGAGTAGTTACCTCTTCCTCGGAATGAACTTCCACTTTTCCACTTGGTCTTGCCCTTGTCTTGATATTTTTTTCTTAATTTTTCTTTTCTAGATAAGATATACTATTTCCACCATGAGATCTACCTCTTCGTCTAGGAAATATATCTCCTCTTCCTCTTTGTCTTTGTTCATATCTTTTGTTCAATTTCTCCTCATATTTTAGGGAAAACTGATATTCCTCTTGAATGCTCTCCATCTTTACCAAGTTGATCTCATCTTGTATAGAGATTCTTAATCCATTAAGATATCTTTCTATTCTTTCCACTTCATCTTCAACATGTCTAGATCTGATGTCAAATCTGTAGAATTCCTTAGTGTATTTTTTTACCGAGCTATCTTTCTGTTTCAAAATTTACATTCTCCTAACTAGGTTAATCTGGTAATTGCAAGGTAGAAACTTGTCTTTCAATTTGTTTTATCATCTTATCCCATGCCTTGATTTTGTCTTTACCCTTTTTCATTTGATCTAATTGTAGATGCTCCCACAAGAAGGATGCATGAACTTTCAAATTTGTACTTGCAATCTTCACCTTTTTCTCCTCTGATACACTCTGATACTCAAAGTATTTCTCAATCTTGGTTATCTAGTTTATAAATTCATCTGAATCCAACTTTGCACTATACTCAGGAGGCTTAAACTAAGGTGTGAACTTCAAACTAGTTAATTCTCATAGGAATCTCTCTTCTTCCTAATCCATCATAGGTGTAGGTGCTTCTTCTGCTTGCACTTCTTCAACTTCATCATCACTAACATCTTCAAGATGTCTTCCTCTACACTGGGTGGTCTCAACAGCTTCCAATCTTGTAGCAATATGTCTAATCATATCATCTAGACATAGATATGCATTTCATATCCCACAAATCATCTTGAAACCCTCTACAATTGTAGGTTAGATAAAAATATACTACCCTACAAAAAATATCACTATGGTTGACAAGCAGGAACCTTAGATCTCACCTTCACTTTGATACCACTTGATGCAAGGAGGGCATGGAGACCCAGGGTCCAAGGCACTCCCAGCTATGCAAACCAACTTGCAGAATAAATCAGAAGAAACAAAAATAAAGGAAGAGAAAGAAATTAGAATATTCTTATTATTTCATCAAAAATCATATATGCCAGGCTATAAGGCTTTCCTGGCTTTGGCCATATACATTCATATCATTAGAAAATAATATTCATACATGTGAGGTCACAAACCTGCAATCCAAATCTTCTATCTCTTTTCTACTTAAGAACTCACTCCAAATATAAGAACAGAAACAAAATATATACAAGAGACCACAAAAGAGGTCGGCACAAAATATCCTAAACATCTAACATAGGAAACAACAAATACCCAGATTTAGGTCCACACACATCCCAATGAGAGACCCCAACATTAATTTCACTACAGAAATTAAATGCATACATTAACTAGAAGATCCAACGTCTGAAAACCAACTCGGTGAGAAAGACTACCAAGCGTAGAGACCAGTTGGTGAAAACCACCAAGTAGCCAAGGACAACCACCGAGACTCCATCAGTGAAGCCAGCCAAAACAAGTAACTGAGCTTGAGTGGTAAAACAACAAACCTTCAACTGACCAAGAAAATAAGTTACCGAGCACTTTATTGAGTAGTATCGAACAAGCTACTGATCCAAAAAAAACATATTTTTAGTTGATACATGATTTCCAAGAACCCAAGATTCTTATGCATCACTAACACAATTAGTACTACACATGGAATCAAAATTTCTCTAATCAAACCTTTCTACAACAACTCATGAACTTGTCGGTTGATTTCCTCATTTTCGTTCAATGTCAATCGGTGTGGTGCCTTGTTTGGAAAACTAGCTCTAGGAATAAGATCCATACAATGACTAATATCTCTCATCAGTGGTAGACCATCAAGTACATTATCTAAAATGATTTCTTTGTACTCGGTGAGTAGCTTCTTAACTTCTGTAGGAACTTTATCTTACATTTTCTCACTCTGTTTGTTAGGAATCAAAGCATGACAAATATCATTTCTTTTTAGATCCTTAAAAAAATGTCTACCTTCCATCAAAAAAACTTTCGAAAATGTACATATCTCACCATCATATAGGTAACAAGATTTGTCTCTTTCTATCAACCCAAATAGTATATTTGCTCAAACTCCCATGAAGTATAACATGTCTATCATATTGCTAAGGTCTACCCAAAAAAACATGACAACAATCCATAGATGTGATATCAGACAACACCTTATCATAATGCTTTCTAATTTTCAGATTCAGAAAATATTTTTCACTTACCATGAGTGTATGATCATCTTTAACCCATGAAATTTTATAGGGCTTTGGCTACTTCAATCTCTCCAACATAAAATTTGTAACCATTTCTTCCAATGCCAGATTCTCTGAGCTTCCACTATCAACAATTACTTTCAAAACTTGGTCTACAACTCTGCATCTGGTCTTAAACAAAATTTCCCTCACTGGATCTTCCTTAATTTCACACCACAAAATTCTTCTGATGATTAGGTTTCCTTCCTTTCCAGGTTCATTCGATGAATCTTCTTGCACCAATGTATTTTTGCTACTACTGACTTTCTTCCTTGCATGTGTACACTCAAGTTATCTATGTCCTTCTTCTTTACAATTGTAACAAGTTCCCTGGAATCCACTTCTGTTATAGCCATCTTGGGAGTAATTACCTCTTTCTCTGAATGAACTTCCACCTCTCCACTCAGTCTTTCCTTTGCCTTGATTTGTCTTGTCTTGATCAAATCTAGGGTTTTCAACATAAGATCTACCTCTTCCTCTAGAAAATCTACCACCTCTT
Organism: Thuja plicata; assembly: GCA_018584345.1. Lineage (NCBI taxonomy): Eukaryota > Viridiplantae > Streptophyta > Pinopsida > Cupressales > Cupressaceae > Thuja > Thuja plicata. Next base: position 695,806 of record MU226755.1, read on the forward strand.
TATCTTTGTCTTTTCTCATGTGTTTTGTTCAATTTATCCTCAGCTTTGAGGGAAAATTGATAAGCTTCTTCCATACTTTCCATTTTACCAAACTGATGTCTTCTTGAATAGAACTGCTTAGTCCATTCAGATATATCTTGCAATTATATCCACCTCATCTTCAACATGTCCAAATATGATATCTAATATATAGAATTCCTCAATGTAATCCTTCATCAATCTATCTTTCTGCATCAAAATTTGCATTATCCTAACTAGGTTAATTTGATAATCACAAGGTAGAAAATTTCCCTTCAATTTGTTTATCATCTTGTCCCATACCTTGATCTTGTCTTTTCATTTCTTCTTTCGATCCAATTGCAAATGCACCTAACACAAGGATGCAGGACCTTTCCCGTTTGTTCTTGCAATCTTCACCTTTTTCTCCTCTGGTACATTCTGATACTCAAAGTATTTCTCTTGTTGGATGATATAAGTTTTGGTTACTGATCATGCTAATGATATTCATGTTTTGTCACTGATGTCAACATATATCTCTATGGAGAAGACAAACTGGATACTTGACTGGAAGAAGTGTACAAACACTCTACAGATGATTTAGAATGATCAAAGTTGGATTTATACAGAAGGATGTGTGTTGACCTTATTTGAAAGGTCACTTGGCTTTATGTTGCATAGTGTGGATGTTATAGTTGATTTGGTGAAGAATGGTTTTCTGGATTGTAACTGTGATTTTGGACAGAGCGGGTCTCTATGTTTCAAGTATATCTTTCTGGAAAAGATATTTCAGATAATGCAAGCTTACTGGTAGACATCTGACATATGTTGGAGTAATGGGTTGATTTCAATTATTTTTTGGATACTGGTGACATCATCTTTGGTTTCTACTGTGAAGAAGACCTAGTTCCTGGACGACTTCAAACATGTAGTGTGTGGAATTAATTATGAGAATGGATTACAGATCTGGAAATATATGTGATGGATTGTAATTGATGTTTACTTTTTATAGGTACCGTGTGTATCTTAGAAAGGGGTTATATTATTATTTGTATGATGGAAAGCCTTAATTGGCCGACCTAGTTAATTATGTATTAGGAAAGCTTAACTGGCCGACCTAGTGAATTATTATAAGAGGGTATATATGGATGATCTTTTCTTGTAGAGAATATGTGGTGGAGAATTAAGGATAGAGATGTGTGGAAGCTGCAAAGCTTGTTGACTACTGGATACAGAGAAGAATTAATACTTCATTGGTATTGACCAAGCAAAGATAGTTTCTATCAGACAGTTCGCTAGATTATGTATTTTCTTTATACACTTGATTCAGATTGTAAATCCTTGATGGTGGCTTTAACCTGCTTTGGGCAGTGTGCTTTGGTAGTGAACCTACTATTTTCCTTGACTCCTAACAGGCTCTATCTCCTAAGAGGGAATGCGTACTGTAATGTTGTAAACAAGCTCCTAACAGGGCTAATATCTTTTAACAGGGATACTATACTCTCAGTACATTATTTGTGGGTGTTAATTCCCACCGAGATTTTACCTTTAGCACGGTTTACTCGACAAAAAATATTGTGTTATATTGTTGGCATTTTCTGTGTTATCATTTACATTTGTAGATTTGGTTTATAAAGTTTAAATTTTAATAATCTATACGATAACTGATTCACCCCCCCTCTCAGTTGTCTTGTGGACTATTATTCCTAACATCTCCATCTCAGTTATCCATTCTATCAACTCATCTGAATCCACCTCACACAAGGAGGGTTGGTAGATGGGGCCAAAATAAATCCCAAACACCAATCCAGCTTGCAAGACACAAGACGAAAGATTTAAACACAAAGAGGGAGAGACAGAATGAAAATACTTTTATTTATTCATAAAAATTCATACATACCAGGCTATGAGGGCTTCCCAATTATGGTCATATATATTAAAAAAAAACAAAGAACAATACTCATGCATGCGAGGTCTACAATCTCTCAACTTTCTTCATTTCTAGTTCACTATCAATCTATCTCCTATCTTCAACATCCTTCTCCTAATCTATGAACAAAATAATACATTTATACAAGAGGCAATCGAAAGGGCAGCCCCAAAAGATCCTAAAGATCCAGATAGGAAGAAGCAACAACTCAGATTTAGGTCCACAGATTCCCCAACAAGAGACCCTAAATTAATGCTAAGACTAAGATTAATTGCAGATGTCGGGCAAAAGAACCAACAACCAAAACCATACTTGGTGAGATAGGAATAGTAAGAACCACCGAGTAGAAAATAATGACTAATGAGACTGTTCGGTGAAACCAAGCCAAAGAAAGTAACATAGTCGATGAGGAACCAAGCCTTCCACCCAGAACTTCGAAGAATTTTACAAAATGTCTCCACAAAGCTACCGAGATCAAAAATAAAAACATATTTTTGTATGATACATTATTTCCATGAACCCAAGATGCTTTTGCATCACAAGGCAATTTTAGATCAAGGTCCATATTTGCAGACAACATCTATAAAACTTGAAGTGGAGAACTTGGAGAAGAAAACGATAGGTAAGATGATGGAAAAGACAACTGTAGACCAGAAAAAATTGACAAATATGATAAAGGAATTTAAGTTTACGTTGATTGAGGTAGATAGGTTGTTTACCAAAGTATCAAGGTCAGCTTGATCCTATGTCAAGCTCTGTCACTACTTTTAGTAGTTAGTTAGCGAAAATTTCACATAAGATAAAGAATATTAAACATGGGCAAGAGAAGAGAATTCTTACCCTACAGGAATTTCAATCCTCACTATCAGCTAAAGTAGAGGCCATGCAGATGAATATGAAGAAGGAAGAAGACATAATTTACTTACCAGACATGAGCACTCTTGGTAGTAGGGAAGAGATTTCTTCTAGTCTGATTGAGAAAATCTTTTCTTTGGGATAATTTAAGAAGCCATGGGACACATCCTTGGATTCAACAAAGATAAACTTCAAGGTGATCTTTGACAGGATGTGATGCAGTCAAGGACTGAGAATCCCCAAAGGAGGTGTCAAATCCTTGCAACATTTATCAACACAACGTAAAATAGAAAACACAATCAACAATAACATGATTTGCATTCGAACAACAAGTTTTATAAATCAAAATTTATTTATACATGCCAAGCTATAAGGCCTTCCTGGTTTAGGCCAAATATAATGAAAAACTAACAACAAAAACCAAACTCAGACCTATTCCAGATCTTCCTATGTTTCAAATAAATCCTCTAGAAACTTCTTTTCTATTCAACCCTTCTCAAGAACTCTTCCTTCCTCCCCCAAATAATCGCAAGCCCTAAATTTATACACAAACACAAATAGGTTAGCCTTAACTAAATTTACATATCCCAAGATACATGTTAGACCCACTCAGTGTTAACCAAAATCAAATACAAAATTTAATTCATTTCAAGAGGACCTATCCAACAAATCTAGTTGGCCACACATAGATCCACATAGGAAATCACACTATTCATCACCACCTATCAGAGAAACAACTGCAAACTTGATCATTCAACTGGTTAACTCCAAGAACTAGTGTCATGAAGAACATCAAAACCTGATAGAGATACAATAGGATATCTCAAACCACGCCACCTCATGAAGAACTATCATAGAATCATGATCTACAAACAAAAAGCAAAAAACCCTTTTCATCACTCTTTTCGAACATCTCCTTAGTTCAACGGATCTCAAAATATCAAGATTGTTTGAAGCATGAAACTTCTTTCTCAATCTAGTCATAAAATTCACCATAACTCGAGCATGATAACTCCAAATGAGTTGCTATCATAGGATAAACTTCCTTATGACCCCATTAACAACATATCATGACCACACCTTTTGAAGATCCACATAACTTAACCAAGACATCAAACACACCAACCAGTGACAACTCGTTGCAACCGGTTATCATGAACGCAAATGCCCGATAAAGAATCAACGATATCTCATAAACTACTACACCACAAGAAGTGTTATCATAGACATAGAATCTATGAACAATAAGGAAAAATCCTCTTGAATACTCCTTTCCAAGATCTCAATGGATTGATCATTCATAGGATCTCTAGAAAAATGTCTCAAACCAGGAACTTCATGTGTCCATTAGGAAACAACTCCTAAATGATGTAGAAAATTGGTAAGAAGGTAATGCAAAAAATTGGTAAGAAGGTAATGCAGAAAATTAACTAAGTCGAGAAGATCAGTAGTCAATAAGAAAATCACTTTGGTGGCAATCATGGTAGATGTGTAATTATGAGGAGTGGTCACATATACAACCTCAACTTGTTTAGATTTTAGTGTGGTTCCAACCAAAACTCATTTGGTTGATCGGTAAAAGAGTTTTTGTTGTCACAAACATTAAGACAGGTGGAACACTTAACTTCTTGACTAATAGTTGGTAAATAACAGATTAGCAAGGGGTAAAGTATGTGTGAAAATATCTAATAATCTGATGATGTGGAAGAGAGGTTATGGATTTAATCTTTTGACATTTATGTGATCGATGGAATCATTTAAGATGGATTCGAGGTGTTGCATTGGAGAATTCAAAACATGTTTGACTACTTTGGAGATATATCTTACAGATCTTATCTTGATCTAACTCAGTCATTAAAAAATGTGTTATACATCCAGATTATCACTTTGGCACATGGTCCTTTTGTGGGAAAGTATTTGAAGATCATTTTGGTGTATTTTGTGTTGGTGTAAGTTGTGTATATATTGGTAACTACTCATGTTGAATTGTTGTTGTTGTGGGTGATGCAATTAGGGTATTGTGATTTCAATTCGAGGTTGCGATCATAAAGCTGATAGATAGACAGAAGAGAGAAGTTACAGAGTACGGAGAATAGATTGGATCTAATAAGAAATCAATGCTACATCTGGATCACTCAGCTTGTTGTTCCGTAATAGTTGTAGCAAGAAACATACCTTAACCGGGTGAACTCTTAATTGGGTTTTGAAATCCTCTAGCGAGGTAGATAATAGCTTATATGATTGTACTCCTAATTGTGTACTATTTAATCCTAAGAGGGTGAACCCTTAGAAAGGGTGATTGTAGCTCCTACCAAGGAAAACTAATTTACTGTAGTAGTGGGCTTGTGGGTTTCATCCCCACCATGGTTTTCTCCCTCTGACCAAGGGTTTCCATGATAAAATATTTGTTTCATGTGTGATGAGTTCGTGGATCATTGATATTAATTTATTTTATGTATTTGCATCAGTTATATGCTTTTCTATTTGGAAAGTAATTCTACAACTATTTAGATTAGTGGTTGAATTTGTTTATTACCTCTTTGTACCGATTCACCCCCCCTAAGTACCTAATAATTCCAGAAGAAACACCTCCTTATCCAACAATATGTCATCATATGGATTCATTCCTCAAATGTTTTAGGGTACTTCATCACAAGAGATCAAATATAATTCATTTCTACTGCAAATCCTTCTATTTTTTTCCCAGTTCTTCTCAAATAGTGCACACTGGTGTAGAGATGTCACAGTCCCCACTCATAATTTGTGAGGTATTATGAAATAATCATGAAATATGGATAAATATAGATAGAAATTACATTGAAAGATGAATTACAATAGATTCTCTTGCAACATTTATGAGAATTGACTCACTCAATAAGGAGATTGGACCTCTCATAAAAAGATCATGACTCTATAATGAAAAAAGATTTTCAAAAATATTTTACTTAGTAGAGTCGCCATTTTATTGGTTACTGAAAGGGGTTTACAATACAAAATATCACCAAAGTTGATCTTTCAATTATCAGGAGAAGCCAACTCCAATATTCAATAATCTTCAGGACTTGGATGAACTAACAAGGATATCTCAAACCCTTCTGCATTTTGGGATCTACAAAACCTGGGAGCGTGATCCCTTAATGTACTTACAATCTCTACACCACAATTATAAATAACATAAAAATAAAGTAGATAATATCAAATAAAAGCTCAAGAAAGATGGAGAATGCTATGAAATAGCTAATTCCGAGTGATCCTCTACCTATTGGAGCATGATATAACAACAACATACATCAAATTTAAGGATACCACGTGATTTAACATTTTTTTGAAAAGTTAGAGGTACAAATGAACATAATACTGACAAATAAAACAATTACAAGCTATGATCAGTGCCTTATTCCATTGGGGACTAGAATTTATGAGACATAAATTGGAATATAACAGACTTTGACTATAACATAAGATCTAGGATAATGTGTCCTTACAATACACCCCATCAAAAATCCAAACCCAAACTACTTATCATAATCCCTACACAAGCCCTACCAATCTATAATTATATTCAAGTATTTAAATGACCCCTTAGATTAAAGCACGAACAAGAACTTATATACACCACAATAGTGCACTGAATGAGAAAAACCCTTGGTTCATTTCATTCCAAATATAGTAAAATTATACATTGGAGAAATGGATCTAAGATACATTTCTATTAAACTCTAATGCTAGTTCTACCTAAAGACAAAATACAATTTCATTCATTCTAAACCCTACCTAAAATTGGACATTGAACTTTCATCTATTTGCTCTGTAATCATATTTACAATATTTTCACTTTCACCCAGACTTTCTACTGGAACCATCCAGAATTTGGAACCTCCTTTTACGACCTTGGGATTCCAATATATATCAGAATGAAACAAGCTTCAGTTTGTTACCTAAATTTGATCTACTTACATTTTATTTTTACATAGAACTACAATTCAACTAAGTTTGTTACTCCTTAACCAAAACGGGTGCATGACTATTAACCCATGTGGAAGTCATAGTGTCTGCCAACAAAACTAACATATTCAAGAGTAGTGCCAGTATAACTTATTTTACAGATATTGATACAAAGAGGGCAAGGAAGCAAGATTCTCAAAATCCCCTTCTACAAATTATGGAGGATTCTGAAACCTCTTCCTATTGAAACACATACGATCTTGAGGTCTCATCATCCTCTTCTTGATCATATCTCTCTTTTTAATACCACCACTAGGATGTATAAGAGTGTTAGCCTTATGGATTTAGAGTATGCCGCTCCTTTCAACATTGAATACCCTATGACTATGGTCCTCATTTGAATATCCCTCTGGCTATTTATGTATTCGGCCCCTTTACTTCATGCCAATATTCTTCCTGTAAGTGTATCCAGAAATCCTTTGTATTCTCTACAACATCTATTTTTGTTAATGTCTGAATAATTTACTCTATTGAGAAGTGTCACTTATAACCTTCCATTTATGCATACACTTCTTGGGATTGCACATGGTAGTATTCATTGAATGTCAGGTAATTTCCTAGTGTATGGTAGTAACCATGTAGATTTTTCCCTTCAGTAATCTAAAAAATCGTTATCATTCCTCTGTAAGCGTAAATATTTTATGAAATTTCTAGCTGTAAGTGACTCTTAGACTACTACGCATGTAATGTCAAATGACTTTTCATGGATTTTCTTTCATATTTCTATTCATATTCCTACAAACCTGTTTGGTGCTAAACTTTAAATCTCGTGAAGTCCCGATAGTGTGCAGACTTACATCTCTGATCCTTGATCCTTATCTCGCAACCTCTATGCTTCATACAATAAAATTGCCTTTTACTGTATAGAATTTTGAAACAATGTATCATATCCTTATGTAGAAAGTTTTAAATCTGGCCATCGATCCTTTCCACGCTGGCATATTAAACGATTTAAATTGGTCAATCTGATATTGACTTCTTATCTGGAAAAAGAACCCACCAGAGAACCATTGAAAAACCACCAAGTCGTCGCTCTTTAGACCTCATTAGTTGGTCCTACCTTTGGCTTGTATTGGATAATTGGGACATTTGGCATCATCCCGTGATCCTTCTATCATTAAATCCAACGCGCATCTCAATCGCAGGAATATGAGAGTCGTTGATTTCATTCTCCTTATAACCGCCGATTAAACCATAGAACTTCATCTGTCTGTTAAACTTTGATTACCTTTTCATGCAGGTTAAAAGATCATCGTTCATTTTTACCATGTGCTAAAATATGGGACATTAAGTTTCTCGCCAATTAACTCCAATATTTTGACATGAAATATTTTAATCCTTCTAATGTTTGCTTCGACCAATCAACATATGACAGATTACAATCTCCCGCAATGCTACTATGAGTAAAATATTGAGAATATGGGCATTGTAGCATTGTGGGGACCAATGAAAATACACCATGTAGAAAACCATCGGTAAGGTAAAGGGTACCCACCTAGCATAAAGACGACACCCTTAACTTGCTCACTTATAAACTACAACCACAATACATTTATCTTAGGAAAATAAAACAAAGAGAGATAAACTGAAAGGCCAACCTGACATAAAAGATGAAACATTAGGATAACAATGATAACCACTCTTCGCAACATAACAAACCTTTGTCCTATGAATTAAAAAGTAACTACAAATTATAACAAACATAGGGTTTAGCTTAAAATATTGCAACTAAATAAAACTCTAAACCCTAAACCAAGACAAAGAGCATAAACAAGAGGATATGACCAAAATCCACAAAGGCAAATCAAATTTTTTTGCAAGGCATTTTGAAGCACTATCAGGATCTACAAGTGGAGTCTATGTATCATCATAACTCTTAAGTGTTGCATCATATTCAAACTATTGCCAAGAATGCAAAACTAACTTACACATTTACTTGGGAAAAAATATGGAAAAAGTGCAAGGATGGATTTGTAGATCTCTTTAATACCTTTTTGAAGCCACTAGAATCGCAAGTATTGGAGATCGTGGCACAAAGTTACAAGCTTGACAACCAAAAATAATGATTCGACTTCAAAGAGGAAAAAAACCTTCTCAAACAACAAAATTTACGAAAAATTGTCAGAAACATACCAACTTTAGATTGATATCTTTCATCTTTCTTATTATAAAATGCAAATGCCTACGTTTGCTCAAGTTACAAATAAAAGAAAATGAGTCCCCTTTTAGATGCACATAAAGAGGCCAAAAAAACATGACAAGATCAAAATGCTCAACACTAAGTCCATCATAATAACCACCCAGGAAGCCATGACGAGATCAAAATGCTCAACCCTAAGTCCATCATAATAATCACCCAGGAAGCCAGACATTAGAAAATAAACGTGGGTGATTCAAAATGCTCAACCCTAACTCCATCATAATAATCACCCAGAAAAGCCAGACATTAGAAAATAAACGTGGGTGATTACACTGTAAGTCCCAACATTGAAGAATTGCCAATTCTCACAAGATCAAGACAATATGAAATGTTCTCTCGTCATAATATTCTTGTATCAAGTAATAAAATAATATAAGATTAATACTACAGAGAATGTGGGATTAATTACGCCAAACAACACCTAAAACTCTTTGAATCTCCAACTTGACAGTAATAGAACTGCATGACGTCCAAGCACAGGCCACACAACACTTTACGAAAGAATATGAATCCCATTGAATTTCTTAACATCAAAAAATGCGCATAACAAGCCACATATACTAGTGCACAAACCAACCGATACTTATCACGAATCTCCCAAACACACAATGCCAGTGATTAAGCGACCTTCACACAAAATTTCAGTCACTGCTAATCAAACAACTGTAAATGAATGAATGAAGCCGATGCAAATGAGTGCAGGAAAATTGGATCTGGCAGAAGCACGTCGAGCCCAAACAAATAGCAATGTAAACTCTACCAAAACGGACAGATTAGCAATATGGATCTGATCTCATGGAAAAATACTGTCTGCAAACAAATAAGCTGTCCACCAAAATGAATGTCAATCCAGCCACAAGAAAATAAAATTTTGGTGCCCTCCAAAAGTAATACACCTTATAAGAGAACAAATAAGACGCTGGTGAAAAACCACAAATCACCTCCAATGAGCAGGGATTTGGCAACTTACAAAATATCAGTGACAATATACGATCTGCAAGATAGTAAAATCGTACAACTATGGAATGAGGACTTTATCAAATATATTTGTAGATAATAATGGGCTAATGATACAAGCCACCAATGGTGTGATATCGGGCCAGATCGTCACCCTATAGAATCAATAGGGCCGATGTGAGCAGGACAACTACTGAAGTGTGCCAAACAAAAGAAATATTTTTTCAAAATAGTATGGATCTACAGAAAATAAATTATTACAAATGCAGGGGGTGGGGAATGTCGTGACCAAATATTTTTGTCTCACAAACAATTAATGTTTATGTGGACTACAATATTCCCATATGACAATAATATTAGAAATACAAAATATTTTATCAAACAACATTTTTCCTAGATCTAATAAATAAAATAACATTGGCCCAACAAATAATATTTTTCGGAGATCTGGAAAAAATGCAGATATACAATAACAACCTACTAATGATAGATCTGAAAGAAAACCTTCCACGCTCCTTAAAGGGTCAGATTTATCTATGATATGATAATTTACAAAGATAAAATGATGACCAAAAATAAAAATTTTGTATTTTGCATATTTGGGAGGGTCCAAATGGTCTTAAGACTAAAATGTTTTTTCTATAGAAATAATTTTATCCATAATTTGGTGTGTTTGTAATTGAAATTCGTCAATAAAATCACCCAGATGCAATGGTGATGCCCCAAAAGCTTCAATCCGCACCTAACAACAACTTCAAGCCAAAAACACACAATTCTTGAGAAGTCTTTAGACCTCGTGAGCTTTGATATCATGTTAGAGTTTTAGGCAACTCTAAAACTACATAGGATCAAAGAAAGACCAAGATAACTTCCACAAGAGAATAGAAAGAAGATTGCATCACAATGCAAGAATGATGATATTGCTAATGGACATGAAAATGTACATAGTGAGCCTTTCTTATAAAAGCAAGGTGAATATGGACGATTAGGCAAGATGCTAACAAGTGTCTTAATCCTATGCAATGCACAACTAATCACCCACATAAAGTGGAAAAGTGATAGTGTGATAAGATCACTAAAGGTGGACAATCCACTTGAGATTGATAAGTGATAACTTGATAAAACCACCTAAACTGGAGATGCTCCTAAAGTGTAATGTAGTAACTAAGTACACTTAAGTGATATGTGTAATTAGGACTTAGTTGAGGCTACAAATAGGTACCACACCTTAATTAAAAAAAAAATACTCTTGCATTCTAGTTTTGTGGAGTTGACTTATGCTTAGTTGATCAGTTCTTTAGGCTATTAGCTCCTGTATTTTTGACAAACAATTTACTCTTGCATGGTTGAATAGTGTCATTGGGATCACTTGTGCAGATTCATGTGCTATCTATATCTTTAACTGACAAATGTTTTTTGTTTGCCTTATGTTCATTATTTGAGTATTATTATTTGGGAAACTCATGTATATTTTTTTTCTTCTTGATCTTGATCGCCCTCTTTGTTTTAGAGGAGGTTCTTCATTCAACACTATAACATTTATCATTCAATAGTTGTTTGCAATTTTTTCTGTCTTTCAAGGACGTTTTTCATGTTACTATTCTTTTGGGATATTTTTTGGTGGCTTCTTAGTCCTTCATTCTCTTTTTCTCTCTTTTAGAGAGGAGTTTTCCCACCAGGTTTACTCTACTTTTCTCCATTTATGAGAGTTGCATTGGTTTATACATAGGTACCCAATCAAGTCTTTTGTTGCCCAAACCCATTCATGCTTAGATTTTTTCTCCCTAAGTTTCAATTAAGAAGAGGTGTTAGAGCATGAATTTATGCTTCTTCATAATCAAGTATTTTACATCATGCACAATTTTTATTGTTGTATTTCATAATTCTGCACATGCTCAAGAATATTCTCATGCATATTCACATGCTAATTTATTACATGTTTGCACATGCATACCTAGCTTATGTTCACTTAGATGAGATATAATTGAACCTAATTTAGTTTAGTTCAGTCTAGTTGTGCTCTAGTTTTCATTTTTATTTTTCTCTAGTTTGCATGTCATCCTCTAGTTACATTTTTATCTCTATTTTTAGAGACTTTATTTCTATAAAAGCAATTCATTGTAATCATTGGGTATTATTTGTTTTGATAAATATAACAATTGTTTTCTTTCTACTCTTACTTATGAAAGGTGTTTTTTCTTTTCTATTTGATCTTGTAGGTGCTTGTGTTACAAAATTTTGCATGGTTGGTAAGCTCATAAAGCCCACACATTACTCCAAGAGTGGGGATACACTATGCATTATCCAACACATACTTTACTATCCCTAATAAGAATGCATATTATTAATCTTGATAGTTTATAGTGCAATACTTTTGACACATTTATTTGGGACATTCGAACAAATTGAGAATAATTCTTAGTGAGGATAATGTCAACCTTAATTTTCCTTCTTAAAATTTACCTCTTAAACTTGAATAGATTTTTCTACATGTATAGTCTTACTTATCATCCCTACTACAGGCATAAAAAAATCATTGTGGTAGAATGTGGTACAACACAGAAAAGAGGCATAACATACAAAAGAGGCTCTCGAGTCATCAGAATCGCTAGAGTGGAAGCAGGAGCGAGAGCAGGAGCAGGAGGGAATTCAAAAATTGGTGAAGGCGGGAAAAGCAATGCTAGAGGAAACAGGGTTTCTGCAGCTGCAAGAGACCAGAAAATGGTAGGAGGATCAACAGATGAGGGATCCACTAAAGATTCAGAAGATGGAATTGACCCCCCTTTTCGAGACAGTGGGCCAGGAGAAAAAGCCAAAAACTTGGTGGCAGAAAAAAGTGATCAAGCTTCGAATAGAAATATCCTGAAAGGAAGCTAGTCATCGTTATTTGGGATTAAACCAATAGGAAAATCTTCTTTCTTGAGTATCAACAATATTTCAGATCCAAGCACTGGGTATTATGGTATTTCTATACCTGATCCTATTGTGGAGCATGCTATTTCTACAATGGATCTTACGCTGGTAGGAAAGTTCACGGGAATAAGACCCAATATTGAGCTAGTCAGGGAGTTTACCTACTGTAAATGGAAACTCAAAGGACAGGTGGACATAGCAGCAATGCCAAAAGGGTTTTTTTTCCTTTGTATTCTCAAATAGTGAAGATCTATCAAAAGTGTTGTGCACAGGACCCTGGATGTTTGGCAAATCATCACTGGCTCTCCAAAAATGGGTTACAAATCTGGATCTCAATGCTAAAATATTTGACTCTGCCCCTGTCTGGGTGAGATTACCTAGTCTCTCGATGGAATACTGGCATGAGGATGTTTTTGTTGGTTTAGCTAGTGCATTCGGGGAACTGCTATCGATTGATCCGATGACAGCTGCAAGATCTAGACTAGTCTACGCGAGAATTTGTGTAAACATTCACCACAAAATGGATCTGCTAGAGGTCATCACCATCAATTCCAAACTGGGTAAGTACATCCAAGCTACTGAATACGAATCACTTCCTTTTGCATGTTTTACTTGTAAAAATATGGTCACTAGGCAAAACAATGTCCTTTGAAAAAACCAAAAGAAAAAGTAGACCAAAAAAGTGAACAAAATCATAAAAGAGAACCTAAAAAGGTTTGGAAGAAAAAGGTAAATCCTAATGAAAAAGATGTTGGAAAAGCTGATCAAGGTCAACAGGAGAACAACATAGAGAACCTAATCAATAATGAATCAGAGGAGCCTAATTAGTTTGGTTAAAGAATCCAGTCTTGAGCAGGCATTGCATAAAGAGAAGGAACCAGAAGACATCAACAAAGCCAATACAATGAATGGGTTGGAAGGCAGTAATGAGCAGAGGATGCCTACAGAGAAAGAACTAGAAGACACCAATAAAGCCAACACAATGAAAGGGTTGGATGGTCTATCCACCTCAAGAGTACCTCCCACCATTGGGGGAAATGAGGAGCAAGAACATTATTCAAAAGATAGTGATGATGATTCCCTCTCCCCTATATCTGCTCTGTGGAGTGAAGAAAGCATGGAGACAAATCTGAGCCCAGAAAAACACTATGAAAATCAAGAAGCCCCTTGGACACAGATTAAGAAAAATAAAAACTTCATAAAAAACCCAAGAAAGAAGGATGATCACAACAGCTATCAATCATTTGACTCTGGGAAAAAACAAGAAAGCATCAGTCAAGGGGGAGTTCAAACTAGAAGACAAATTAAGGCTGATGTGGGCACTCCTAAAAGCAAAAAAGGAAGGGAATCACAGAAGAAAAAAAGAGAGAATGAAGAAAAGCAGAATATAGCGGATAGTAAACAAATAACCATCCATGAGATATGTTCCCCAAGTGTTTAATATGAAAGTTATCTCCTGGAACATAAGAGGGCTTAACAGCCTCCATAAATAGGATGTGCTTAGGAACATGATTAGCGATAGAAAACCTGATATTCTACTAATTCAAGAAACCAAGATGACCAAGGAAAAATTGGAAAAGATGCATGTAGCAAAAGACTATGGTAATATTGGAGGTGACTCAGAGGGAGCTTCAGGTGGAATAGGCATATTTTGGAATACTAAAAATGTTATGTGTAAGTTGAATGTTAGTGAAAAGAACATTTTAGTGGTTAATATTAATTATCTTAAGGAGAATCTCAACTGGAATCTTATCAATGTTTATGCACCTAATACTAGAGGTGGTAGGAAGAAATACATGTAGAGATTGAAAGATATCCGCTCCAACTACTAAGAAACTAGCTGGTTGATTATGGGAGAATTCAATACTCCTCTTAAAAATGAAGAAAAGATGGGAGGAAATGTTTCCCAAATTGACAGCAGATATGATCTTATGGAATTCATCAGTGAGGAAGCCCTATTAGATATTGAACTTGAAGATATTGACTATACTTGGTCGAATAGACGAATAGGGAAAGACCTGATCCAAGTCAAATTAGATAGAGCTCTGTTAACCTTTGATTGGTTAACTAGTTACTAGTGTACTCTCTCAGCAGAACTCTGTGTTGGTTCTGACCACTATCCAATATCTCTAAATATTAATAAGATTAATGGCAGAAAAAACATCCCTTTCAGATTTGAAAGAATTTGGTTAGCTCACCCTAACTTAAAAGCTAAGATAAAGGAATGGTGGAATCCTTCTATTGAAGGGGGAGAAATGTATAGAATGACTAAGAAACTGAACAATATCAAAAACAATCTCAAAAAATGGAATAAAGATGTTTTTGGGGACATTTTTCTTACATAAGGGAAATTGCAAAATGAAATTAAGGAAATCCAGAATAGTATACAGAAGAAGGGCCTTTCAGAAGAAACTAGAATTAAGGAAAATAAACTACTGGTAGGTTACCACAATGTAATCACTAAGGAGGAATCATTTTAGAGACAGAGATCTAGAGCTCTCTGGCTTAAAGCTGGGGATAAAAACACCATATTTTTCCATATGATGGCCATGAAACACAAAGAAATTAATAGGATTACAAATCTTCATTCAAAAGGAAAAACTATGAGAAAAGAGGAAGAAATCAGATCTGAGATGTTAAATTATTTTTCAGTTCTTTTGACTTAGGAGAAAGAATTGAATAGCTCTAATTAGGATGAAATATTAGAAGTTGTCCCTAAAATTGTTGAGGATCATTCTAACAAAATTCTCAAATCTATTCCCTCAAACAATGAAATCAAGAATGCTATCTTTTCCTTTGAAGGAGAAAAATCACCAGGCCCTGATGGTTTTCCTATGCTCTTCTTCTAGCAGTTCTGGGAGATTATTGATCAAGATGTTCAGGATGCGGTTAAAGAATTCTTTGGGACGAAATGTCTTCTTAGGGAATTAAATGCTACCTTCTTGGTTCTTATTCCCAAGAAACCTGGAGCTAATACTGTGGAGGAATTTAGACCTATCAACTTGTGTAATTCTCTATACAAGATTATCTCTAAAGTCATCATGTCCAGACTGCTTAAGTTTCTCCCATCTCTAATTTCCCCCCAGCAAAATGGCTTTGTTCCTCGAAGACAAATCCTTGATTCTAATATTGTGGCTCATGAGAATATCCACTCACTGGAAAAAGCAAAGAAATAGAGTTTTATGATGAAGCTGGATCTATCTAAGGCGTATGACAAAGTTGACTGGCATTTCCTGAGGAAGGTGATGAATGCTTTTGGTTTTAGAAAGGACATTATTAAAATTATTATGCAACTTGTAACTACTATTTCCTCTTTTATTATTGTGAATGGGGGATCCTCTTCCTTCTTTAAACCTTCCAGAGGGCAAAGACAAGGAGATCCTATATCTCCAATCCTTTTTGCAATCCTTATAGAATGCTTAGGGAGGTACATCCAATTTATGGTGGAACAAGGGGATATAAAGGGTATACATCCTTCTTCAGCAAGACTTATCTTCTCCCATGAGCAATGTGTGGATGATACTATATTAATGGGAGAGTTGACTATAAAAGAAGCTAAAAATATTAAGAAAGGCCTCACTATCTATACCTCGGCTACTGGCCAATTAATCAATTGGAATAAAACTTCCATATTCTTCATAAACACCTTGGCAGAAAGACAACAGAAAATGTCAAAAATTCTTGGTTACTCTATAGGGAACCTTCCTTCATCTTACTTAGGTCTCCCCCTTTGTGTCATTCCTCCTAAAAGCTTCTAGTATAAATTAATTGATAGATATAACAATAAGTTTGCAGGCTAGAAAGGGGCTCTCCTCAGTAATGCGAGAAAGCTACAACTCCTAAAATCAACTCTTCAGAATCTCCCTATCTATGCTATGAGCTTGTTTAAAATTCCCCACAAAATTACTTCAGAGATTGAGAAAAATCAAAAAATATTCCTTTGGTTTGGGGTGGAGGAAAAGAAAAGACTTAGCTTGGTTTCTTGGGAGAAAGTGTGCAAGCCTAAAAAACAAGAAGGTCTTGGGCTACAAACCATCAAAAATATGAACCAAGCCCTCATGGCTAAACAGTTATGGAGAATTTATGGAGATCAAAATGAATGGAACAACATAATTAAAAGAAAGTATCTCTTCCCCTACAATACCTTGGAGGATTTTATAGATGATGACAATTATACTAATGGATCCTATATATGGAATAGTATAAAGTCCACTAAAGAGCTCGTAGTTAAAGGGAAAAGGTGGAAGCTGGGAGATGGTACAAGAATTGATTTCTGGGATGATGAATGGATTCAACCTGAGCCTCTATCTAGCAACACTGATTGGAAGCAATGTATTGAGAGATGCAAAGAAAATATTGGATTGAAAGCAGTTGACTACTGGCAGGATAATAAATGGAAGAATCTGGGAGAAATTAATAACAGATTTATTTGCCTCCAACAAGATCTTCAGACCTGGTATATTAAAGATAACATCCAAGACTCAATTTTTTGGAATCCTTCATCGGATGGTAAGTATACTGTGGCTTCTAAAAATAACCTCATCACTAAAAGAGAGGAAAGGCCTCCTTGTTCCTTTGTTTGGTATAAATTTCTTATACCTAAAATTAATTTCTTCATTTGGCTCCTGATTCAAAACAAACCTCTGACCCTTGATAATTTTTCTAGAAAAGGGACTTATATGGTTAATAGGTGCAACCTTTTTTTTGAAAATTCTAAATCATGTGATCATATTATGCTTCATTATCCTTGTACTCACAAAGTGTGGGACATTATTTTCCAAAAATGGAATATTTGTTGGTGTTTTCCTTCTTCTTGGCAGGAATTTGTCACCCAATGGAGTTATCCACCAAAGAATCTTATGGACCAAGATCTCTGGCTTCTCATTCCCCCTCACTTTTACTGGAGGATATGGAAGGAACGTAATAATAGAATTTTTAGAGAAACCCTGGCATCTCCTGAAGTGATTGGCAACCAAATATGCAGAGCGCTGGAAGAAAACTTTAATTGTGCTAAGTCAGAAATTAATCCCAATTAAAAGGAAAGTGACAGAAATAACAAAGATATGAATCTTAGCAACTTGAGATCTATGGCTTCCTGGAGCTCTCCCCTTGAAGATTGGGTAAAAGCTAATTTTTATGGGGCAGCGAAAGGCAACCCAGGAATTGCTGGAGGTGGAGGCATAATTAGAGACCATTATTGCAATTGTGTTGGTGCTATTGCTACTCCTTTGGGAACCCAGTCCAATCATAGGGTGAAGGCAATGGTATCTCTCAATATTATTATGTTGGCAGATGAAATGGGATGTAGAAAAGTCTAGCTGGAAGGTAACTCTTTAAATATCATCAATAATATTAAAGGCATTTGTAAGGTGTCCTGGACAATTGAACATATTATCGATAAGATAAAAAATATTGCTTCAAATTTTTCATCTTTCTATGTAACTCATAATTTCAGGGAAACCAACCAAGTGGCAAACTACCTTGCAAACTTGGGAGTTAAAAATGATGTCACAGTCAAGTGGCACGGGAACACTCAAATCAATGATGAAGTGGATTCATTGCTTAATTATGACAAGCTCAATCACAAAACATGTGAAATTAATCGCATTAATAATTCTGATTAATGATGATAGGACCTGGGGTACAGTGATGGCCTTCTACCTCAGGATTGGTAGCATTTGTGATTACTTCCTTCATACGCAAGTTAACTGGGTTTTCAGTAATAATTTTGTGTTTGCTAAAATCTGCAACTATAGCCTGCGGAATATTAGTATGAAAAATAAGTGCGAGGGATATTACACAGAGACTGAAGAGATTGAAGACATGGGGGTGATTTGAAGAGAGAAGAACTATCGATTTGCAATTGGAGGAATGAAAGAGAAGTGTGGAGAATCCTCAAGAAGGGAAAAGTCCACAGATACCTAAATCCCCTTCATGGTAACAACAAATATATTACGAAGGCCTTTGTCAATGGGTGGGATAATGGTAAAGTGAATATCCAAGGCAAATATTTTAAGCTTACTCTGGATTGTTTGTCTGATATCACGGGCCTCTCTCTAGAAGGAATGCAATTTAATAAAGACAAAAAAGAGGGCAACAAAGGGTATAAAAAATTCCCCGAAATAGATGAGGAAAGGGCAAAGCTGGTGAAGAACAAACTGGACCACGTCAATCTGTCAAATATTAAATGCATTTGGGCATTTGTGATTAGGGAAATCATGGAATATTTTACCCTTGACAGTAGATTATCTAAGGTATACAACTATCACTTTATCTTGGAAAATCACTTTCATCATGACATTAGGGTTAGTTTTCCTTTTTATCTTTTAAGCTTGCTCAACCAGAGCATAATTGATCATAGGACAAAGTCATCCCCTATTCTTCATGAAGGTCTGATTTTGTTGATAACAGATTATATAAAAGATCATATCCCTGACCCTATCCCCAAGAGCATTGAGAATGTTGAAAGGAAGAGCTCAAATTTGCCCACTGGTAAGAGCCCTAGTAAGCCGAAAGCTAAAAAAGTCGTAACAGCCCTGTTGAGCCTGATATCTCCTTATCTATCTATGATGATATTGAGGGCATGAAGATAGATGATGATCAAGATGTCATATCTTCTAAGGATGAGGGTTTCATGATAAACCCAGGCAAGAAATATAATAATAAAAATAGTAAAGTTGAGCAGCTAGAGGGTAAAGGCCAGAAAGAGGAAGATTAGAATACAGAGAACACGGCTAAAAATGAAAATGGCAATGACACGTCCCACATCAAGGATATCACTACAAATAATGAGGTGGACAAGGAGCAGGATCATGATAATCAGGATCCTAACAGGGAGTTAGAGGATAAGAATATCAGTATTCGGAATAGAGATGGTAAAACTGTTCAGGTGGAGGATCATAACCAAGAATGTAATATCCCCCATAATGTGGATGAACAAATGGAAGTGTCTAGGAAGAATGAAGAACAGACCACCGTTCCTGATGAAGAAACTATTAAAGATGTCAATGATGAGAACAACCATGAAACCCTAAGTGATAAAGGTGAGGTGAAGAATGATCAGGAAAATAGAAGCCTTAATGACGAGCTCCATGAGAAGGAGGTCAATGTTAAAAGGATGGCTTCTCTTACCTTCCTGCAAATGGCTAGAAAGCTACAATATGGATAAGTGGATTCAGGATGACATGTGTCATATGAAAACTAACAATAAAAGTATAGAAGATAGAATTTCTTTGCTGGAGGATATTGTGGATAAAATGTGCAATGACTCTATTATGTATCAACAAGGTAATGATGTGTTTGATAAGGCTAACAACATGGATAAAAAGATAAGCATTCTGGTGGATAACAGGCTTAAAATTATTAATATTCAGATAAACAAAAACAAAGTACTTTTGAAAAAACTTGCTAATATTAGCAAAATTGGCATGAAAAACTCAGTGGATAATCTAAATTCTCTATATAATCTTCTCAACAGAAACTACAATGACAAGGTAAAGATTGAGAATGAAGACCTCCAAGAAATTTAGATTTCGGGCCCTGGAACCAGGACACTCTCAAGCACAAAAAGGAAGACTGACATCCAGGCCAAAGATATTACCAAGCTAAGGGATTCGATCTAGTGCCTAGAACTTTAGATGGTCGAAGTTCAGATGCTGGAAGAACAGATGGAAAATGCTTAGTTGTTTGGCTGGAAGTTGCTGGGAGCTAGAAGTTTTTTTGTTCTTCGTCTAGTGGGAGTTTTTTTCTTATTTATGTGCTTCTTCATTTTCTTCTGGTCATTAATGTTCTATCTGAGTTTAGCCCTTTTTTGGTGTGTTGTCACGCTTGATAGCTCGTTGTCTTTTTTGTTGTTTCTTGCTTATCTTTTTGCTACTTTGTAAAGGGTTTTGGGGCCCCTTCAAAACCTATTGTTACCTTAATCAAAAACACAAGTTGCGAGTGTAATTATAGTATTTGAATAACAAACTTAAGAAACATATCATAGATACTTCCAAATCTCTTCTTACTAGTGAAACATGATTAAAGTGGTACTAGTGACATACTAAAATATATATATCCATCATAATTTGACTATATTCATTACGATCTCTAATGCTTTGATATGACATCGCATTAATTAACATATTTGTACCTTCTAGAAACTTGAAATTGAGGGAAATATAATGATAATCACATACAACTCCATGATTGACTCTATTAAGTGATTTTATTCCATGTTTGAAGTAATTAAAATTATACCAACTACAGGAACCATCTAGATACCTTGACATCAATAACCACATGAATTGCACCTTTGATATCAATGACAACATAATGTGCAACAATTAGTAAGGTTAATTGACTAGCCAATGAATAGAATTAACTGGTATATCAAATAAGTTAACTTTAAATAATTTTTTTAGTCCTCTAGATTGATTAAATCAATCTTGATTATTCACATTTTCACCTTAAAATTTATAAATCTACTATTCCTTTTGATATTTGGAGGAGCTTTGTGAATAATCTTCGATGCAAATTTGAATATCTAAATCTAGTCATCAAAATGTTATCAAATAACTTATGCAATAATTGAATAATCCTTCATTAAAGTATGAGAAAATATAAATTAATGTGCCATCTATTTTTTTGTGTTAAAAAGAAAAAAATTATTTAATTTTTCTAATTTTGTTTGAAATTCACCACATTCATTTTGACAATGTTTTATGGGTTTTTTTCTTTAAAATTTCCGATCACTACTTTTGTAATTTTATTTGTTGTTGAAATCATGATACATTTTCTGATTAGTAGATAAAGACAATCCTATTATAAAATTTCATTACACGTCTTAGTGCCCCCCGCATTGGCTAATGCCACATCTCAAAACTTAGGAGTTTCCTTGAAAACTAGTACTCAAAAACTTTACAATAGAGAACACTGGGCTAGTTGAATTTTGCATAATTGCATTTTTCCCTATGGTTAACCTTGTCTTTTTTTCCCTATAACTTTCAAGAGTATCATCTATTTCCTTTCCAGGTAAATTTTTTTTCTACATGAGAATATTTTTGCCTCTAAAATTCTACAACCTAAGCTATTAGAATTAATCTTTCATTGGTATCTATGTAATTAAAAGATATACCAAGGTCTTGTCTTATATTTGTAATTCCTTTAATAAAGGAAATTAGATATTCCTCCTTAAGAGGAGTCCTACACATGGCACACACCAAATGTGAATGTGGCACACATAGAATATGGGAGTTACATGCAAACTCCTCCACTCATCTCTATTTAAGAGATGACTCTCATACACTTCTCAGTGTTCTAGGGTTCTCATATGGATTCTAATTTGGATTTCTTCTCTCTTCTCTCATTCTCATTCTTGCAATATTTCAATGAACTTATTGCTCTCATTCGTTATGCTTTGATCCATATTCATATTGTTCACAAGGGGTTTTTCTTTTTTTTCCCCTTTCAAATCCTTGTGTTCTTGCCTTGGTTCTTAGAGCATTTTGGTGTACTTGTGGTTGATCTATTGAAGGAAAATCTCTCTCTCTCTCTAGTAAATCTTTTCCATTGCATACTCTCTTGGGTTCTTTCCCTGTCTTTTTCATTTTACTTTATATTTCTAACATGTTATCAAAGCTTGCTAATCCTTGTTTGAGTGTTTGCAGATTTTATTGATCTAACATTTGTTGCAGGTTTCTTTTTGCTTTGTTTTCTAACCCTCTTTGTGCGGTGTGCCACCAGAGAGTTGCATTTTTAATTTTTTTTGGTTTGGCTAGTTTTAGCCAAACCCATTTCAATCTCATTTTATATTCACCCTCTGTTGGAAAACCGCAAGGGATTTCATTCTTGCATTCTCTATCATTCTTGCAGGGTTTATCATTCTTGCAGGTTTTAGAGTTGTTATTATCACACAACTTCTATCTTGTAGGTTTTTTATCATCAGTATTTAAATAAGCTTCTTCTATCACCTTTTTGTCTATTTTTTCATTTCTCTATCTATTTATCTCTACAGGCTGAGATCTGGTTCTTTCAATTTCACAAATCTTTTCATTTCTTACATTTTTGTTCATATTATCTTTTGTTGTTATAAATCTATTTCTAACGTTTAAATCTATGTTTAAATTCATCTCTGTTGTAGGCTTATCTCTTTGTTTTTTTGCAGGCATAACATTATTCTTGTAGGGTTTCACACACTTCTGGATTTATTTGGTTAAAACTCTTCATTCATCTATGGTTTGTTATTTATTTGTTGTTTATATTACTTTTATATAGACCCGTACTTAGTTGATCATAACTTTTGTTTCTGATATTATCTTTTCGATCATGCCAGTGAGATTCTTCATAATTTTCCTCTTACCAACATATCCAAAATTCAGCCAAATCCAACGGTTGAGTTGGGAGATATTTCCGCCGCACTAGGACTGAATTTCTGAGACAATCATGTCTCTTTCGATAATATTTTAAGTTGCAATCTATTTTTACCATCTAATCATTTTAATTCAGCTCTAATTTTAGTCTATCTTTAATCATTAGATTCCATTAAATGTCTAATCATTAGATTCTTCCAATTCAAATTTGTTTAAATTTAACAAAATTTATTCTACTTTTTAACATTAAAGTTAAACGCTTATACATTTTATTTCATTTATGTATTTTTTAAATTGTCTTAAACCCACTTTCATTTTTCATTATAAACATTTTTCAATAGCTATTTCATTATTTCATTGTAATAAATATTTGTTTCATTCATTTAACAAAAAAATTAATTCTTTAATTGTTAAAATTTCTTGCATATCTGAGTTTACTATTCGTGTTAAATTGGTTTTTTAGCTTCATTATTTTATTCTTCAACTTGTATTTCAGGTTCTTTTAATTCATTATGTCAATATTAATTCCAGAAATTAAATTAACAAGTTTCAATTATCACGCTTGGAAGGCTCATATTACATTTATTTTTCTCTTTAAACATATTCTTGATGTGGCGACTAGTGCGATTTTTGTCCCTACTACTACTACCTCTAAGGAATATATTGATGCTTGGAATGAGAAAAATGACGAGGCTTTAGGCCTTATAGGCATTTCTTTACATCCAGATTTATATGTATTAATTGGCCACTGTACTGAAGCTCATGCAGCATGGACTATTTTGAAAAACACCTTCAACTGTACAACTAAATCTTGAAAGTGTAGACGTCCAAAATTGTCCTTATATTAATTTAATTAATATTCCCATAACATTATAGTTAATTTTAATTAATTATATTTGTTATATTTTCCTATCTATTTAATTTAATTTATTTAATTAAATATGATTCACTTTCTTTAGTATTTGAATTTAATTTAAATACTACCCCCTTTTAATGTATTAAATCTTATTTAATACATTATCCCTCATTGATTCCCTTTAAATAAATTTTTAATTTATTTATTCCTTCACATGACTTAAATTCTACT
>MU226755.1:741827-753936 GCA_018584345.1 Thuja plicata
ATATGTATATCAGCCCTCCTTCCTCCATGGAAGATCCTTACCCTGCAACAGCAAAATAAAACAAAAAAAGAAAGAAGCAAACAACATGAAGAGGGAGTAGTAAAAAAAAAATAGAGAGAGGAAATAAAAAAATAAACTTAGTAGTTTCATTTTGAAGCCCTAACCCTAATTTCGAATTAGGGTTAGGATTTTCAAATTTGGAGAGGAGATAGGTGGGAGGGAAAGAATCTTTTTTTTTCCTTTAGACTATTAAAATCTTTTTTTTATTTATTTAGCCTCTTATTGAAGGGATTGTTTTTACATCCCTCTTCTTAATATGTTATTAAGTAATTTAGTTAAATCACTTAAGAATATGAATTTTTAATAAGGAAAAGAACTTAGTAAGTAGATTAAAATCTGGAAACTTTATTAATTAAGGAAAATGATAAAAATTGAAATAGATTTTCTAAACATAAATGTTAACCTCTCGACGTGTAAATTCTGGAAATAATGTTGCAACATCTTGATTTAGTTAGATTAAACGATTAAGATAGAAGGATTTATCTTCAAGTCTTAAATCTGACCTGACATTAATAACGCAGTATTTAATTAAATAGAGTAAAATAAAATAATATAAAATAATAATATTAATCAACAAGGAGAAAGTTTAAATTGGGAATTATAGATAATTTAAAAAGGAAAATCTTACTAAAATTCTTAAGGGAACATAAGGACTCTTAATGTTATTTTTATGTGGTCAATATATGTGGCCAGTATACTGACTACTATAAAAATAATATTAAAGAAGTACCATAACCTAAAGTATATTTTTTTATAAAATTAACACAGAATCCTTTAATTCTTTTAGGCCACCTGATTTTGTTGATTATCCCTGGGAGGCAGAGGATGGGGATCCCCTCTCTTCCTCCACATCATCAAACTCTATTTGAATACCTGGTTGACATGTAGACACAGATAACCTTCAACTTATGAACCTTTAACTTTAAAAGCGTCTAGGGTTAAGGGATGTTTACTCTAGTCATGATTCCCCTTATACCCTCTTGTTAGTAATATTAATATTTAATTTCCCCTTAACAAAAAAAAAAAAGTTGTTGTGTTTTGGGCATGAAATTTTTGGGCATGACATGATCTTCAAACAACTCGCGGACCAAGGAATGATAATTTACCCAAATACTCAACCTTTTGATGAGAATCAACCTAAACCTGTTTGGTATAGGGATATTGATTATTGTGATTATCATCGCATCAAGGGACACGATACCAAGAAATGCATGAAGCTCTGACACTTTGTGCAAGACCTCATTGAGGATGGAAAAATTGAAGTTGAAGGTCAGAATGCATCCTCATCTTATGTGAAACTCAAAGTCTACAATCAACCTTTCCCACCTCATAATCAAAATAATGCATCAAACACAATCCCATATGACTATTCTACCAATACTATTATAGGCCATGACCGAACATGTGGGAGTTTAAGTGAAAATGATATCTTTGGGTTTGACTCTCTTTGTGGCCATATTGAAGAACTTGACACGCATGTTAATACCATAATACTCAAAGCTACTGATTGTAATGCTATTACACGTAGACCCAAAGTCACTATTCAAGCTGTTGATAAACCTTCTGCATCTACAAATCCACTAGCTGCACCATCTACTGCTGCTTGACCTGCTTCACACTTTGACTTGTTGGCCCAATTACAAAATACACCTGCACAGATATCTATCCTAGAGCTCTTGACCACTTCATCAATTCACAAAGAAGTCCTTGATAAAGCTCTAAATGAATCCCATGTTCCTAAGAACATCAACGCTGCACAATGCAAAGCCATGATAGGGAACCTAGCCGCGCAAGAACATCTAGTTTTCACTGATAAGGACTTTAGTGGTCCTGATCCTCATCATAATAAGTCCCTCCATATAGAAGGAAAAATCTGCTCCACAAGAGTAAAATGAGTCCTCATAGATGGTGGATCTGGCCTAAGTTTGTGCACATTAAAAATGATTCGTAATATCGGTCTTTCTGAGGACCTCATTGATGTAGAAAAGAGAATAACAATAAAAGCCTATGATGATCAAGAATGAGAAAGCAAGGGTTTGATCACATTACCCTTACAAGTGGGCCCAACCCTAATTGAAATTGATTGCCATGTACTGGATCTAGATCTACCTTATAACATCTTGCTAGGACATCCATGGATACATGCTATCAAAGGTGTACCCTCTACCTATCATCAATTTCTAAAGTTCCCACATCATGGTAGAGAAATCACAATTCCTGGATCCTGAGCCCTTTCAATATTGCAAAAGATTTGAAGGCAAACAAGCTAATTACTGTCCGCTGAATGAATTTGGCCGGCATTTCAATGAAGAAACTCTTGTTTCAAAAAAGACATCAGAAATATCAACTGAACAATCCAAAGGAAATGAAAAAGTCACTAAGGACAAAGCTATTGAAGATAAACCCTCCTCATCTGAAGCAAAGGCCACATTTACATATCAAGGCATGGGAGAGTATAAATTTGAAAGTGCTTTATGTATTGGGAAACTCCCCTTGTCTCCAAAGTCTTATGGAAGACCATCACCATAACCCCTCTCCAAGGATAAAGCACTTATGCACTGCAAGACAACCATTTTTGAACATTGGGGGTCCTTACCAGATGAACACATGAAATATAGTGTCCTTGATTGGCTCTATAATGATGAAGAAGAACGACCTGTAAATTTCCCCAAAGGAAGGTATCCTAAAGTTACTCCCATTGTCGAAAACATGGGATATCATGGTACTGATCTTGGATCTAATGAAACAAGTAAGAAGAAGATCATAATAGCTAATGGTTATCCTAAAGGACACAGATTGGGTTCCGCAGAAACTAAGACTAACTTCACTAAGGATTATTGTTTAGCTGCTTTAGGCTCAGACACTGAGGAAGAGTTCTTCAAAATTCCCTTCCAATATATTGAATATGACCTAAATGAAAATCATCATGTCTTCACTATTACCCAAGCTAACCTTTCATCCCCTCGTCTACCTCTCACAAACCCTAAATTGATTGATTGGGATCAGCAAGACTCACCACCATCTTTGGACATATGTGATTTAGATGAGGTAGTTTTAGCCCTCTTTGGACTTAAGAATCTCTGAGAATACAAACATCATATACGCTACAGTGAACAAGCCTACTTTGGTAGCCAAGTCAACTCTCTTAGTCACAAAAATGGAAAAGAAAATAAAAATTAGAAAAATGAAAATATGTCCACTAGTGAAAACCTCTCGCAAGCACCTAAGGATGAAGAAAAAGACAAAATAAAGGACGCTTCATCTAGTAAAAACCTTTTCGAGGTGCTAGGGGAGGGAGAGGCTGAATTTCCATTTATATCATCAGTACCAGAAGTGTCCTCTATGATCATTGAAGATACTATTCCAATCAACCTAGGAACGAAAGAAGATCCACATAACACTTACATTGCAGTTTCCCTCAGTGATCTAGAAAAGAAAGACATGACAACATTCTTGCATAAGCACAAAATCAACTTTTCTTGGACCTACAAAGACATGCCTAGGCTCGATACAGATCTTGTCATGCATCATCTTGTGGTAGATCCAAGTGTAAAACCTGATAAGAAGAAACTTTGCAAGATTCATCATCAAGTTGCATTGGTAGTCAAAGTAGAGCTTCAGAAGATGCTAGACACTAAAGTAATCAAACCAATTGATTATCCTAAATGGGTTTTTAATATTATACCAGTAGGTAAGCCTACTGGGGGCATTCACATCTGCACTAATTTCCTACTGGGGGCATTCACATCTGCACTGATTTTAGAGACCTAAACCTTGCATTTCTCAAGGATGATTTTCCACTCCCTAATATTGACATTATAGTGGATTTGACGGCAGGACGTGAAATTTTGTCACTTGTGGATGGCTTCTCATGTTATAATCAAATCAGGATAGCACCAGAAGACCAGCACAAAACTGCATTCACAACACCGTGGAGCACTTTCTATTATCAAGTGATGCCTTTTGGTCTTAAAAATGCCAGAGCTACTTATCAACGAGAAATGACTGCCATATTTCATGACCTTTTCCATGTCATCATGGAAGATTATGTGGATGATCTTTTAGGAAAATCCAAAACAAGGGAATCACATATTCCTATCCTTACTACCATGTTTGAGTGATTAGAGAAATATAAGCTTTGGCTGAATCCCAAAAAGTGTGTCTTTGGAGTATAATCTGGTAAGCTATTGGGATACATTGTGTCACGGCGTAGAATAGAAGTTGATCCAAAGAAAGTGAAAGCAATCCTAGAGATGCCACCACCTAAAACATTGAAGCAATTACACAGTTTACAAGGAAAACTACAATCAATCAAAAGATTCATGTCACAACTGGCCGACAAGCTGCATCTATTCTCCCATCTCCTATGCAAGAATATCAAGTTTCAGTGGGATTGCTTGTGTCAAAATGCATTTGAGAAACTGAAAATCTATCTAGCTAATCCACCCATTTTGGTACCACTTGTTGCTGGTCTCCCTATGATTTTGTACATATTTGCTACAAAGGTCACATTAGGAGCCCTCCTGGCACAATTAGATGACACAAGCAAAGAGTGAGCCATTAACTATCTCAGCAGAACTCTTATTGGCTATTATTTGAATTATTCCCTATTTGAGAAGGCATGTTTAGCTATTACTTTCTATACATAGAAGTTACGAAATTATATGCTTAATCATAAGATTCATCTTGTTGCTAAAATTGATCCAGTCAGGTATCTCCTAGCACGCGCTGCTCTTACTGGTCGTACAACAAAATAGGTCATGATCCTTAGTGAGTTTGACATTGTTTATGTGGATTGAAAGGCCATCAAAGGACAAGTGATTGCAGATCAATTAGCTGAAGCACCTTTTGATGGTAAACATCCTCTAATCATAGATTTTCCAGATGAATCAGTCCTAAATCTTGCCCCGAGTCCACCATGGAAGCTTTATTTTGATGGATCCTTCACTCAGAAAGGATCAGGGGCAGGAATCTTATTTGTTACACCAAAAGGGGATCTCATCCCTAAATCTTTCAAATTACAGTTTCCTTATACCAACAATATTGCATAATATGAAGCCCTTGTACTTGGACTTCGACAGGCCATACAATGGAAGATTCTCACTCTATTAGTGCTTGGTGATTCACAATTGGTTATCAAACAAGTTATGGATGAATATCAAATGAAGGATGACAAGTTTCTTCCCTATCACTAGACAGTTGAATATCTCAAGACGCATTTCACTGAACTAACCTTCTAGCAGATTCCTTACATGAACAATAAAGCAGCAAATGCCATGGCAACAATTGGGTCCTTAATCATTATGCCAGAACACAGCGCACGGTGTGAGTTTATTGTTGAGAATCTTATGGTCCCTGCCTATGACAAGCCAAATTCTGAAATGGTGTGTGAAATTGCTGATCCCAATTCCCTGTGGTACCAAGAACTATATTCCTACCAACGCGATGGACATACCCCACTTACTTTAACCCCCAATCAACGTAAAACTTTCATTCGCTGCACTTCCTGATACACAATCCTTGCTGATACCCTCTTCCAAAAGCATTTTGATGGAGCTCTTTTAAGGTGTCTGAATTCTGATGAAGCACAAATGTCCCTAGAGGAGGTACATCAAGGAATCTATGGGGCCCACTCTAGTGAACTTACTTTGGCCAAAAATTTGTTACGCACTGGATATTACTGGCCTACTATGGACCAAGATGCCTACAACTATGTGAAGAAGTGTGTACCTTGTCAACAACATGGTGATTTGATACACGCTCCCTCCCAATCACTCCAACCCACTATCACCCCTGGCCCTTTCACGCTAGGGTCTCGACCTCGTTGGCCAGATTTTCCCTAATTCATCCAATGGCCATAAATACATCTTGGCTGCTGTGGAGTACTTTACCAAGTGGGTTGAAGCTGTTCCTCTCACCTACACTACTGGAAAATAGATTTCAAAGTTTATTTTGAACTATCTTATCTGTCGCTATGGCATTCCTCAGGACATTGTTACTGATAATGGAGGACCTTTCAAGAGAAAGTATGTCACAGAGCTATGTAGGAATTTTAGCATTACCCACCATACCTCTTCCAAGTACTTTCCGCAAAGCAATGGTCAAGCTAAGGCTACGAATAAAACTATCCTCAGAATCCTTAAGAAAATAGTCGATGAAGCTAGTCATGATTGGAACCTTCACCTCAATCCTTCTGTTTGGAATTACCGCACCTCCATTATAACCCCCATGGGATCCACTCCCTTTTCTCTTGTTTATGGTACTGAGGCTATTCTACCCATTGAAATTGAGCTCCCTTCCCTTAGAATCTCTCTCAAGAATCCGTTGTCTGAAGAAGAATATAGAGTTGCCCGCTTGCAAGAGCTGAAACTTCTCGATGAGAGATGCCTCAATGCCCTAGACCACCTCTGCATGTATCAAAATCACCTTTTCCTTCAGTTAAACAAAAGGATCAAACCTCGTCAATTTGAGGTTGGTGATCTTGTCCTGCAGCATAATATGAAGAACCTCCAAAACTGTGAGAAGAAAGGGAAGTTTGAACCTAATTGGTTGGGTCCCTTCATTGTTACAGCAAAATATGGTTCAGGCACCTATCAGATTGTGTCCCTAGAGGGAGCTCTGCTCCCTAATCCTATAAATATTCTACATCTCAAGCACTTCTATGCTTGATCAATCCATAGTCCGTTGTACAATAGAAATTTTTCAAAAATCCAAAAAAATCAGAAAAGTAGAAAATCCAAAAACATTCAAAAAAGAAAAAAAAATCAAAAAAGGCCACAAGCATAAAAAAAAACAAAAGCCTGAAAAGAAGATCAAAAAAACAAAAGAGAAAGAGAAATAAATCTGTCCATCTGTGAAAACCACTTCGGTGGCGCAATGGATAAGTACCATGGTGAAAACCTATTTCAAGCGCCATGCATAATAAGATCCACCATTTGTCTATATAGCTTGCATCACCTTTCATAATAAGCGTCACTACCCATATTTGTGCAAGTAGTTCTTTGACCATATTCTCGCTTCTACAATAACGATTCCCGCAGGACTGAGCTTACCAAATCAAACACTGAGCTTTGTTCTAGACACAGTGATCGCAAATGTTTTACATCAAATCAGTAGATAGATTGAGTTTCTTCATGATCATTCTATTCACGAGCAATTGCCAGCGAATTTCCATTTTCTATCAATCAATCTTTGGCCCATCAGGATGCATCCTTTCGGTGTTGGCTGTTCTATCAATCCTCACATCAAAATTGTTCATGGCAAGAACTTTTGGACTAAATGACCACTTGGTCAAGATGCCTTTTTTTTGATTTTATCTTGTGTTTTACTATGTCCTTATTGCGACAGCCTTGATCTTTTATATCTTGGTTCATTATGGTGAGCATCTAGTGAAATACGTGTCATTTGTGGTATAATTTGCTTGTCATAGTTTGTTAGTGCATTTATGTTTTGATATTCAGTTATGACTATGTATGCCTCACTGGGGGCAGGATTCATGCATCTCAAATCTCTCAAAAAGATCTAGATGTACTGCGTCTCCTCATGAGTAACATTTCATAGCTCTCATCATACCTGATATCTCGCATTCTTGTTCCTAACAACCTATTTGTCTAAGAGTCTAGTCCATGCAAAGGAACCATGTCACTTGTGTTTTCTAGCACATGGTGCATAACTCCTTTTGCAATATCAAACTAGGGTGTTCTCTCCAACATTAACACAGTATCAATCCCACTATTATCATGTAGTTAGTCTTTGCATTTTAGTTAGGTCATATTGCATTATGATTTTTCTCTTGGCAAATGTTTCTATTTATTCCCCTATCCGGTTACCTACGTGATTTTATCAGACTTATTGTGATACACACAAAAATAGTGTCCTCATTTGTCTCATATTGCATTCATTATTCATTATTCATTATTCATTATTCATTATTCATTATTCATTATTCATTGCATTGTTCATTTCATTCATTAATCATTACCCATTGCATTGTTCATTAGTCATTATCCCTCACATTTTTCATTCATTAAACATTAGTCATTATCCATTGCATTGTTCATTTCATTCATTAATCATTAATCATTATCCATTGCCTTATTCATTTATTTCATTCATCATTTAGTTGCCATGTTCATTTTAGTTCATTAAATTAAATCATTTGCATTAACCATTTAGTTCATTATGTATTATTAACATTATTCATTTAACTCATTTATAGTTGCATTATTACTCCATTAGCATTACACATTTATAATCATCATTTAGTACCATTTGCATTCAATTAGTTGCATCAATAACATCCATAACATTTTTTAGGGTTCATTCCTTCTAGATTCATTCATTCATAAACATCATAAATACATTTATCCATCATTACATTACATCCATACATGATAAAATATAAGCATCAACACATCACATCACACACACACACACACACACACACACACACATATATATATATATATCTGCATCTCCTCCATGCATCACAAATCTATCAGTATCATAATACATATATTCATCCCATCCTACATGTCAGTCATAAGCATCATATACTGTAAATATAACATTATAAGTGCATCAATACATCCTGCATAAACATCACATCATATAAGCATATAACATCAAACAAGTCCATAAATTAGAGTCCCATAGTCCAAAAATATTCCATGTATATATATCTCAAAAGTGTCATATCATACATCATATGTCAAAAATGTGTATCCAAAAAGTCTGAGAAGCATCATGGCGGTGGTCGTGATGGTCCTGCTCCACTATTGGGACATGGTGGTAACCCCACTGATCCCTGTGATGCCTGACCGGTGCTCTTTGACTATGCTCTCTCTGAATATGTAGGCTGTTGTGCCCCTTCTAGCACTACTCCATTGTAATTCCCCATATAATATGTGGCCTCTCAGCCTCTCCATCCTGCCTCTCTCTAGGCTACCATAGCATTAGCCATCATCTGACCTAACCCTGCTACACTGCCTACAAGACACGCTATATCTCGCTCTACTGTCAGAGCTGCTATCTATGCTGACATGACTGCCAGCTCCTCCTCCCAGTCTCCAAACTCATTAATAATGGTGAACTCCCCGCTATCCACCTGAGCCTGTAAAATGTCAAGTGCTCACTGACCACTATCCCCTCAAGTTGTCTCTACTGACAACTCCCTCTGAACACGGACCACCTCTTTCTGAAGGCTACTAGTTGTAGCCTATGTTGTGGCTAATAATCCTTGTAATCACTATATCTCAGCCTATGCACTCACCTCAGTCACCTGAGATGTTGCCAATAGTCCTTGTACTCTCCCCAGCTCAGTCTGCAGGCTATCTTGCTCTACTATGACTATGTCATGTGTCTCCTAGGCTATGTATCCTGCTAGTGGTCCTTATCCCTATGGAGGTCCCTGTGGTGGCCCCTATGGTCCCTATGGTGGCCCCTATGGATCTTGCTCCTGTACCTATACATCAGGCATGATAGGTGGCTGCCCTCCTATCAGGATCTACACATGTCCCCTCTACCTCGGTACTACCACCCTATGCCAGAATCTCCTCCCTCTGGCCCCTCCATCTCCTCCCTCATCATCATCATCCCCCTATCCTCCTCCATCTTCTCTGGCCCCCGGCTACTCATCCTCCTGAATGACTCAAGGAACTATCAATCTGATGGGTCTGTGAGCAGCCCACCACTATGCATATGTAGGTACTACACCTGCATCCTGTAGTTTCTCTCGAGCTCTGATCTAGAGGACCTCGATCATGCCCATGAATGAGGCTTGTGCTATCCAAGGATCTGCACCAATCCCCCACACACTCCCCACCTCTTAGGTAACCAATGCAAGAGGAAACCCATCTAGTACTACCTCCTGCATGTGACCCATCTGCCTCCATACCCTGGATGGCATGTATCTTGATATCATATATGCGGTCCTCCCGAATAGCCAGCAGTCAGTCTGCACAAGCCTCATGTAGTATGAGTCATAGAACTCATCCTTAATGTACCCATCCTATTGTGGGATCTCATGACCCTAGGCCTCACATCCTGCATAGGGTGCCCATAGTATAGCCCCCATCTCGTCCAATCTCCTGCGCCAATAGCCAGTAGAATCTGTGGCCTCATAACTAATCGGTGGCCTATACCTGCGAATAAATGGCTCATATGCCACCCAGGTCTCTTGATGTCTGATTGGTCATGTGACCGCAATATGCTCCCACGCCCATACTAATAAGAGCATACATCCAGGACCTAGTGCCCTACCCTTGCAATAGGCACACATATGGAGATCATAGTATAACTGGCCAAGGATGATGTATCCCTAGTAGTGTTGGTCACCATCCTCTACCATGTTGCTCAGAACTCATGCCCAGCCTATGGGGTACCCCTTGCCTGCATAATCAGGCATGAGACATCCCCCTATCAACTCAGGTATATATAGTGCCAGTCTTCATGGTCATGGCTCCATGGATATAGCCCCTGTCCAGGATATCCACTGTCGTGTAATCGGCAGATCTATAAACCTCCACCTTAGGGCCATCTCCATATATGGCTCTAACCCCTCCATGTAGTACTCCGGTATCAGCCCCTGAATGGGCACTCTATAGATCCTCCATACGTCATGGAGGGTGATAGTCTCTTCCCCTATAGGGAAGTGGAAGCTCGAGGTGTTACTATGCCATCTTTCTATCAGTGTAGCCATGAGCACATTATGCGCTTGAAGATGTGGCCAATGTCGCACATGCTCTAGTCCACACAGAATCACCTATCCTCACTCTACCACTGTCAGGTGCTGCTCCAGCTCCATGGTCACTAGATAGCACTCCCTGGCTTGGAACGTAATAGTCTCCTCCTACAGTTAGCCAACAAATGTCAGTAATTAGATAGCATGCTAGGGCATCAAAAAATGTCCTAGGCCTATTTGGGGCATCAAAAAATGCTCTCGGACCCTTGTCTTTTCTCTTTTTCTTCTCTTCCCTTCCGTTTTTGGTTCAATCCACGCAGACAGTGGTTGAGCCTTGCAGACAGTGGACTTTCACAGTTGCTAGTCTATAGAGCCAATGGATCTCCGCAAACGTCAATCTGCAGAGACAACCATTTAGGTAACTGCCTCCCTTGGTGCACAGACGGCGGTAATTATACATCGTCATCTCTGCTGCATCATTTTTCCTCCCCTACCCTCACAGATGAAGATCGATTGATCTCCATCTATACAGATGTCGATTTCCTGTCGGTCGTCTGCGAGGATAGCAGTCTGTCGATCGCCGTCTACGCAGATGGCAGTCAGGCGATCACCGTCTGCACTGCGTGCCCATTTTGGGGCATTTATTGTGCCTTTTTACCCTCCCAAAATATTAAATACATAAAAGACAAAGTTGGTACTCGACTACTCACTAGTGGTGCCGCAATCGCACATCGCTAGTGTACCTAGACACACTCCACAAGTTGTGCTCGCTCTCGTTGCGCTACCATTGCTCTCTGCTTCTTCTCTCTTTTTGCTCTTTGTGTGTGAAAGTGACTTGTCCATGGGCCCCAATGGACTATTTATATCCCCTTAGGACCCATTTCTTCCATCGGTCTCCCCTATTCCCGTTTTGGTCCCCATTTTTCCTCTATTTTTCTTGGACATGCCATGCAATTGGTTTGCTTTCCCCATTTTGACATGCCTTTTTGAGAAAATTTTATTTAAAAATTTTATTTTTTTTCTATTATTTTCTCGAGGGGGCACCCTCCTCCACTCTCGCTACCATAGGTTTTCTAATCTCTCTGGGGCATCTTATTTTCTTTTGTTTGACGTAACATCACTTTCAACGATGCATCAAAGAGGGGCAAAATGTAGACGTCCAAAATCATCCTTATATTAATTTAATTAATATTCCCATAATATTATAGTTAATTTTAATTAATTATATTTGTTATGTTTTCCTATCTATTTAATTAAATTTATTTAATTAAATATGATTCACTTTCCTTAGTATTTGAATTTAATTTAAATACTACCCCTTTTAATGTATTAAATCTTATTTAATACATTATCCCTCATTGATTCCCT
>MU226755.1:776484-805975 GCA_018584345.1 Thuja plicata
AAGAGGCTAGGTCCATGTAAGATACTTGCAAAGTATGGAAACAATGCATACAAGGTGGAGCTTCCTAAAGACATTGGGTTGTCACCAGTTTTCAACATTGCAGATTTGATAGCATACAAAGGACCAACTCAAGATGCTGATCAAAACCTTCAAGAGGTAATACAAGAGGTAAAAGATCTGAAATTAGCCCCTACTCCATCTATGACAGCTGAAAAGATACTAGACTCAAGGGTCT
The DNA here is from genome assembly GCA_018584345.1 of Thuja plicata. Lineage (NCBI taxonomy): Eukaryota > Viridiplantae > Streptophyta > Pinopsida > Cupressales > Cupressaceae > Thuja > Thuja plicata. The sequence goes on from MU226755.1 coordinate 776,720, forward strand.
ACAAGAAGACTAGGAACAAAGAATATATGGAGCACCTTGTAAAATGGCAAGAAAAAGAAGATGTTGATGCTACTTGGATCAAAGAAATAGACTTCAAGAGGTTGGGCATTGATCCAAACATGCTCAATCCAAGGATGGATTAACCTTTCTTTTTTCTGGGGGAGTATGGTACAGGAGCACACCTAGCTCAAACCCCTAGCTCCTTATTTATGGCATGTACTGACTCTAGCCAAGTCAAGAGAGTGTGTGTGGACCTTAGAAGGTCATTTTTCTTTTTTTCTTTTTCCCTAAGATGGATATGACTAGGTCAATCCATGTTTAGCTAGGTTTTGTGTGTGTGAGGTAGGTTCTTTATCCTCTGGAAATCCAACCAAGGCATCAAGAACCTTGGATAAGTTGTTCTATTAACACTGTGTCGAGTTAACACTGTAGTGTTAACACTATGCCGAGTTAACACTGCAGTACCGAGTTAACACTAGAGCTTGGCCAACATTGCATTACTGTCGCTCGGCAATCTTCAATTGTAACAGCTCATGAAAAGCGAATATTGTCTTTTATGGACAGTATGGTTAATGTAATGGTTCCTGAAGAGATTCTTGTGTATGAATGGACCGTTAGGGTTGTTTCCTATGAGAGGATGGTTACTAATAACATCCAAAAGCATTCATTTCAGAGATCTGGAGAGTAGAGACTAAAAAAGAAGAGAAGCTATAGGAAATCATAGAGTTGCAAATTATTGTACTATTTTGTTTTGTTTCTAGTAATGAGAAGTTGGAGATAGTGTGTTTAGTGGATATCAAACTTCTTTGTTCATTTTGCATGCAAGTAGATTAGTTACTTTATTTTCTGCTTTGTAAGTTTTTAGTTCTTCACCCGTTCTGGGTTGTAAACAGTAATGGCCCCTCGAGATTCCTGAATCCATGGTGAGAGTCATGTGTTGGGATGGAACTCAAGAGGAGCCCTTGTACATAGTTTCCTTTTTGTTTTCTGTAGGAGAAGCAATAGCAAAAAGTTTGGAGATCTTACCCTAGGCGAGATTGGTAATAGTCCGGCTACGGAAGAGAATGAAAGAAATCTTCTGAGAACATTGATTGAGTGAGCAGAATGAATCTATTTGTGTAGGTTCAGCAAGAAGAGGATGAAAATAATTTTGATGGGGATTGATTCTTTAAGAGGAGGTAAAGTTGAGAGTGACTTACCTTAGTTTTGGGTTGTGAACACCCTAAGAGATCTAGGAAAAAGATCTCAGAACAGAGCCAAGCTGGTTCTGTAGCAGCAACAAGATTCTTTCCACATCAAAGTACATAAAATTCACTGGAACTGATCAAGACAGTAGGTCTACTCAAATATTTAATTATTATATATAGTGTATATCTATTTTATAGAAGGTTGCAGCCTTCATAATTTTAGCAATGTGCTCTTGGATAGTGTGTCCCCACCCCTAATAGGGTTATTTGTAAAAGACTCCTAACAAGGTCTGACCCTTAACTAGGTCACTACTTACTTATTGCATTGTAAAGATCAACTCCTAACAGGGTTGTAAGATCTTCTAACAAGGATCATAATACTCTAGTGCAGTTCTTTGTGGGTGCTAATTCCCACTGGGGTTTTTACCTTTTTTGGTTTCCCCGTAACCAAAATTGTGGTGTTCTATTATGTGTTATCTTTTTGTATTTATGCTTAATGTTATTATGTACTTAATTGGAGAAAATAATTAAAGCTAGTAGATAACTAATTCATCCCCCCCCCCCATTCAGTTATCTCTTGGGACTATTCCTAACAATTGGTATTAGAGCCAAGTGCCTTAGAGAGAAATCCTAACAGCTTAAGGTAGATCATATGGCTTACTTCAGAAAAGAGAGTCCTAAGTTTGATGGATAAAATTATCTTGAGTGGAAGAACAAAATGATAACATCTACATTGTGTTGGTTTTGAGATATATGAGGTTTCTACTCATGCAATTGATGTTCCTACTTTGAAAGATCTTGCAGAAGAAGACTCTACTAATAAAAAAAAGGAAGTATTCACCCAAAATGCAATTTCCAAAGAATCCCTAATCAGTGCCTTATCTGACAGTTAATTTTCTAGGATTAAGAAGGCAGATAAAGCATATTCAATATGGAAATACCTAGAAGACATGTTTGAAGGAGACATCCAAGCCAATAATGTGCGTAGAAAGACATGGAAGAAAAGATACAACAATTTAGAAATGCTACCTAAAGAAAACATCAAAGCTTACAATCAAAGGATTAATGATCAGTTTAAGGAATCAGAAACAATGGTGGAGAAATTTCAGAGGAAGACATAATGGATAAATTGATGACTACATTGATAGCAGATTATGAGAGAAAGATAAAAATCTTGGATGAAACCATGCAATTTTCAAAATACTTCAAAAGAGAAACCTTTATCAGCAAAATTTCAACATTTGAGATATCAAGATTGAAGACAGAACCTAAAATTGAAACAGCTTTCAAAGCCTCAGTCCATGGTAAGAAATCCTTGAGCATCTCTAGTAATATTGAGAAAGAAGAAGTGGATATACAACTATAAGAAATCATTGCTATGATTGCTAAGAAAGAAAGGATTGGTAAAGGAAAATATGAAGGATAGCTACCAAGTTGGCCATTTTGCATCCAACTGTCCTACAAGAGTCAAGAAGTCCATATCAGATTACAAGCCCAAATATAATAAGGAATGCTATTATGCTAAAGATGGTGTGACTGATGATGATTTAGGAGAGGATGAAATTGGATTCATTGCAATTAAATATATGGAAAAAATGATTGATGAAATAGAAATTGAAGATGAAAAGAAAGCACAAGAATTGGCTTTAGTTTCACAAGCAGACATCAGAATAGACTGGATCATAGACAGTGAGTTTTCACATCAAATGACAAGAGACAAAGATATATTTGTACATCTAGATAAGTACAAAGGTGGCATGGTTAGATTTGGAGATAACACTCCTAAACCTATCACAGGTAGAGGATCTATCACCTTAGATGGAAAGAACAAGACAAATGATGTTTTGTATGTTGATGGTTTACATCATAACCTACTAAGTGTTGGACAGTTGCTCGATAAAGGATATCAGTTAGAATTCAAAAACAATAGGTGCATCATTAATAATAAGGAAGGAGACATGATAGCATTAGGTTCAAAGACCAATGGTAATGTTTTTCAGCTTAACTTTGAAGTAAGTTGTTTTGTTGCAAAAGTGGATGATAGTTTGTTATGGCACAAAAGACTGTCATATCAATTTTGACAACATAGTAAAGATAAGAAATGTAAAGGAAGTAAGAGACCTTCCTAGTATTGTGAGACCCATTGATACTATCTGCAAGGAATGTGTGATGGGAAAGCATGTGAGGAATTCATTCAGAAGAAAACAGAACTATGCAAAGAACAAATTAGATCTAGTGCATATAGACTTATGTGGACCTACTCAAACAAGATCATACTATGGTGAAAGGTATTTCATTTTTTTTGTTGATGATTTCTCTAGAATGATGTGGGTTACGTTCTTGAAAGATAAATCTGAAGCTTTTGAGAAATTCAAAATATTCAAATCTAAAGTTGAAAAAGAGTCTGGATTAAAGGTAAAATGTTTGAGATCTGATAGAGGAGGAGAATTCACCTCTAAAAATTTTCTTGAGTACTGCGAAGAACCTGAGATCAAAAGACAACTAAGTGCACCCAGAACCCCTCAAAAAAATGGAATTGCAGAAAGAAGAAACAAGATAATACTTGACATAGCGCGCACTATCATGATTGAAGGAAAAGTTGCGCACACCTATTGGAGAGATGTAGTCAATACAGTAGTCTATACTATCAACATAATTTAACTAAGACTAGGTGCAAACAAAACACCTTACAAACTTTGGTTTGGTAATGTACCTACAGTAAAATACTTCAAAATCTTTGGAAGAAAGTGCTACATCAAGAGAGATGATGGTGTTGGTAAGTTTGATGCTAGAAGTGATGAATGCATTTTTCTTGGTTACTCTACTAAGAGAAAAGCTTATAGATGTTTTAATTTAAGGTTGGAGAAAATCATTGAAAGTGCACATGTGCAGATTGATGAGAAGTTCATGATTCAAGAGAGATATTATGAATATGCACCTATGATTGAAGATGAACCTAGACCTATCAATAAAGATATAGTTATTGAAGAAATGTTTGACTGTATTGATGTATCATGCAATAACCTTGAACCAAGTGAAGAAGAATTACAAATGAGAGTGTCACACCTAAAATTTCAAAATACACATCTAGATACCATTCAAAAGAAGATATCATTGGAGATCAAAGCAGTAAAGTTTTGACAAGATCTAGAGAAAAAGGTTCAACCGTTGATGAAGAGGTGTGTTTACTTTCACAAATTGAACCCTTAAGTGTTGAAGATGCGTGTAATGATTTAGATTGGAAAAATGAAATACAAAAAGAATTAGATTAGATATTTAAAAATGACACATGGAAATTGGTCCCTAGACCTTGTGAAAAAAACGTGATTGGAACTAAGTGGATATTCAGAAACAAAATGAATGAATATGGTACAGTGATAAGAAACAAAGAAAGATTGGTATCTAAAGGATATGCGTAGAGAGAAGGAATTGACTACTCTGATACATTTTCCCCTGTGAGCAGACTGGAAGCTATTAAATTTTTTTAGCTTATGCAACATTCACGAACTTTAAAGTATAGCAGATGGATGTCAAGTCAGCATTTCTGAACAGTGACTTGAAGGAAGAAGTCTATATAGAGCAGCCTGAAGGATTTAAATTATCAGACAAACCAGACATGGTATGCAGACTAAATAAATCCCTCTATGGAATTAAGCATGCCCCAAGAGCATGGTATGAGAGACTTGATGGCTATTTAACGAAGATTGGATTCAAAAAGGGAGCAGGAGATTGCAACTTATTTATAAGAGACACATGAAGGATTATTACTTGTTTATATCTTTTTTGATGACATTATTTTTGGAGGTAATGACAAGCTTAGTGCAGAATTTGCCAAAGAGATGCAGAGTGAATTTGAAATGAGCATGATTAGACCTATAAAATACTTTTTAGGATTAAATGTAAATCAGACAGACAAAGGTATATTCATAAATCAGTCTAAATATGTGAAGGAGATATTGAAGACATTTAAGATGGAAGATTGCAAGCCAGTAAACACTCCTGTGATAACAGGAAGCAAGCTTTCTAAAATTCATGACTCCACAGCAGTTGACAAAACACTTTACAAGTCCATGATTGGAAAACTCATATATCTCACTCAATCTAGACTAGATATATCTAATGTAATTGGCATTGTTGGGAGATTTGCAGCTGAACCAAAACATAATCACTTAATGGAAATAAAAAGAATATTCATATATTTAAAAGGAACTATAGACTATGGTTTATGGTATCCTAATTCAAAAAATGTAGAACTTCATGTGTACATAGATGCAGATTGGGTAGGTTGTGTTAATGATAGAAAGATTACCTCAGGAGGAGTAGTATTTCTTGGAGACAGGTTGGTTACTTGGACAAGCAAGAAGCAGAATTGTATTTCTTACTCAACAACAGAAACTAAGTATGTAGAAGCAACATTCAATTGTTCAAAAATGGTTTGGATCAAGCAAATGATTAAAGACTTTGGAATTCAGATTAATTATCCTATTGTCATTCATTGTGACAACACTAGCACTATTAATATGTCAAAGAACCCTGTGATGCACGCAAAGACAAAACACATAGAAATAAAATATTATTTTCTAAGAGAAAAAGTTGTAGAGAGAGAAGTGAAGTTGGATTATGTAAGCACCAAAGATCAGTTGGAAGACATATTTATGAAACCTTTATCAAAAGATAATTTTGAGTATCTCAGAAAGAAGCTGGGAGTAATTCCCTTTCCTGAGTCTGATTAGAATTTATAGCAAGTGCATCAGTCCTTGGTGACTGATGAGTAGTTGACTACTCTACTTCTGGAGTAGTACATGTGCTTATTTGTATTCGGCATCCTTTTCCATTGATTTCAAAGGGGGATTATATAGTAAGTGGGAGCATATACTTTGGGGGAGTATACAGTCATGAAAATAAAAAGACAGTCAAAGGAGATGAAACAGTTAAGAGGTACCTTTGATAAGGATATTGAGAATATTGTAAAAAGAAAGAAGACACTTTTGGATTGTTGGTGTTTTTCATATCATATGTTGCCATCAATGTCAAAGGGGGAGATTGTTGGAGGTTTTCCTTTGTGCAAATAGCTGACTGTATGTTTGGCATTGATGAAAACTTATAGTATACAACAGTGTACTATATTCAATTTTTAGTATGGATATGTTGGAACCTTGCGTAGTTGTTTTTATGTTGAAGACATATTTATTATGCTATGGGCATACATGCAGATTTAGAAGTTCAGTTATAGTTGAGTTATGTTGATTTGTTTACTAGCCACAGTTTCAGAGGATTGTTTTTAAGAGCCGATAGTAACTTTATTGATTCTTCAGTTGTGCCTATCTTTGGGATATGTGTGTTCAGATTCATGTTTAGTTATGAGTCAAAGATGATTAACCAAAGGTGCTAAACATGTTTCATCTGAAGTGTGACATTTGGGTGATTTTGGTGGAGCCGACTATGTCAAGCGATGCATCTATTCATTTTGAGTTGTGTGGTTCTAATTATTTTTCGTGCTTAGTTTAACTAACAAGAAAAGTATTGAAGGGATTCCTATAGCCGATGTGATCATGTCTCTTAAAGAAGATACATATAGCAGTTCATTTGTGATCACCAAATATGAAGTGAAGAAAAAGATAGTGAAAAAGAATAGAGAAGGATGCTAGTTGCTTTGGATAGTAAAGCTATATCATTCATCAGTTGAACATCTATGTGAAGGGTGGTCCCACAATAGTGTGTCCCACTTTTTAGCCAACTTTGACACTGAGATCAACATTCTGAGAAAAAACTTCACTTTCGAACACTTGTTGCCGCAAAACTATTAGGAATTTGAATATGATGTAAACTAGAGTCTTTTAGAATTTTCTTTCTAGTTTCTAAATATATTCTTTTAAAAAAAATTAAAATTCATTATATTCATTTTTCTTTCTCCTTTGAAAAGTGGTTTGTGTGAAAAAACAATGTTTTTAAGGAGTGACTATCATTTGAATCAGCATACCTTATTTTTTAAATATGATAACAATGTAATTATTTCTAGGTTATATTTGTAACTTCAATATCTAAAGGATGCAATTGGTTTCATTCAATTTGGGTCAATATTTCATACGTTATTAAGTGCTAAAGTGACAGTAACTATAATTTAGACATAAGGTCACTTGGATCACTCTAACTTGATATGTATATATCGAAATCCATTTTTTTCTTTTTTTCATAGAAAGGTAACACACATACGCTTTTCCTAAATATTTTTCATAATTTGTTTTTCTTAATTTACTATTTTTCCCGAAGTGTTGAAGAGAGATGTTGCTAAATGGCCAAACAACCTCTGTTTAATTAAACTAAAAATAAAAAGTCACAATGAAATCAATATATATTAAAATCATAGTCATTTTAAAGCTTGTTTTGAGTAGCACCATCTGTCATTTGGGTTTTAGAAGATTGGTTTATTTGGCCCTTTATTGAGACCTTCAAAGGGCAAAAATCTACAGAAATTTGTTGGCTTTGGAGAGGAAGGCCAAATTTAGAGGGTTCGCGTGAACACCCCTTCAAGCGAAGGGGTTAGAGAGAACCCCCTTCCAGTGAACCCCCCATGGAAAATTTGCATGATTTTCTTGTTTTTGGTCATTCACAAGGTTCACTCAAATTGGGTCTAGTTCAAGCAAACCCCCCATTTCATCTAGTTCACGAGAAGGGGTCTTTTCCCTTCGCGCGAACAGCCCCATTCGGTCGAAGGGGTCAAAAATGAAAAAAAATCATCTGCGTGATTTTTCTTCATGCCTAAAAGTGGGACACATCTTTGTGGGATCACCTTGAAGAAATAGAGAGCACATACAATTCACTAGAACTGATCAAGACAGCAGGTCTACTCAAATAGTTCATTATCAGATATAGTGTATATTTGTTTTATAGAAGGTTGCAGCCTTCATCATTTTAGCAGTGTGCTCTTGGACAATGTGTCCTCACCCCTAATAGGGTTATTTGTAAAAGACTCCTCACAGGGTTTGACCTTTAACCAGGTCACTGTACTTATTAAATTTTAAAGATCAACTCCTAACAAGGTTGTAAGATCTTCTAACAGGGATCATTATACTCTAGTGCAATTCTTTGTAGGTGCTAATTCCCACCGAGGTTTTTACCTATTTTGGTTTCCTCGTAACCAAAGTTGTGGTGTTCTATTTTGTGTTATCTTGTTGTATTTATGCTTAATGTTATTATGTACTTAATTGGAGCAAAGAATTAAAACTAGTAGATAACTGTTCCCCCCCCTCTCAGTTATCTCTTGGGACTATTCCTAACAACACTTTACAAGATAACAACTGTCTTACCAATTAAGGTTTGACATCAATGGAAATATAAGAATTGTTTCAATTATATAGTTTCTCAATCTCTCATATGAAGATTCTCCAAGCCCACACTAGAGGTAATGTGCTATGCTAACTATATCTACAAAATATTATACATTGAAAAAACATCAATACACACATCTATAATTAATTTTTCACTAAAACTCCTGGAAAGGAGAAAAGAAAACTTTATATACCTGGGTCTCAGGAGAAGGAGGATCATTAGCATGGTGCACCATCATATCATCAACAAAAACTACATCACCTACACCACCTCTAGTCCTAAACATCTCTAGTAATGAAGAGTGTAGGGGTGTGTGTAGCTAGGAGGGGAGTGTTGTAGATCCTGAACCACCGGGATGTAATAACAAATCCATAAATGATCCAACATCGGTGCCAGTTTCCACCTAACTCAACCCGTGAAACTAATCATCAAATGTGTCTAGGCCCTTAGTTTTGATGTGTACATCTCCAACCTATATACCTAACTCTATAGCTGCAGACTGATTTGTGGGTGTAGAGCGCTCTATAGAGTGTTGTGAACTATGTTATACATGACTAGGTGGTGTGTCCTGTGTCAGTGGGACTATAGGACCCCATGCAAGTCTAATGACATCTCTGACATATTATACTGGGATCCTTTGCATGTCTGTAATATAAGAATATGACTGCAAGAGATCCTCCAAAAAGTAAAGTGCCACATCCAAATTACTATGATTTCTAGAAAGGGCTCGTATCTCTCCAAGTGGAGGAAAACCTATAGCTCTATATGCCTCATCACTGACCCGTGCAATAGTACTAGATGAAGCCTCAAAAGATGATCTCGCTAGAACCATTCTAGTCAAAATATATCTACCCATTGTATATGAAGTGATGGAGGTGGTTGCAGAAGCAATCTCCCCTATCATGTCCACTACTCCCCTCTGGAAAGAAATGACCACTCTATCTGCACTAGTAGCCATCATCAGTGCCACTACCAGAGTCCTCTGCCCAACTAGATATCTATCAGAACATATGACTCAATTAGTCCTATGATACTGATCATAGTCTACAACTATACTGCACCCCTAACCGTAATATCTGGGAAGATCTAAATAGTTGACCTTGAGTCCCAAACGAAACTTAGCATATAATGTATGGGAAAAATATAATGGAATATGGTTGTTGTTAGGATAATGACCATGTGCTAAAATAAATTTAGGGTATATCCTGCATGCAATCTAAGGAATCTCACACCATGTAACATGATACACCCTCACCTTGGGCTTCCCCTCATAAAATGGGAAAACCTCTCATTTTATGATTTTCTTGGGGACACAGATCTGGACCATCTCCAAGGAAACATCATCTGAGACCTCAGCTCTCAACTCTCAAAAAATACTATCAACAACTTGTGGTGTGAAGGAAGACTGGTATCCCAATCTAGTAGTCATATCCTCCTAACTCCTCAATATAGTGATACAAATATCTTTGGATATGCCACTTGGCTTAGATGTATGAATGGACTCTCTAAGTCGATCCATCTGTGCTTGAGCAGTCTAAAAAGTAGTCACAAGATTAGGAGTGTGAGGTGCATCTTGAGCTGGTACATCCTAAACTAGTGCATCTTGAGCTAGTATATCCTAAGTGGCCATATAAATGTAACATGTGAAAGCTAAGAGTTAACAATTAAGTACTTGATTACATGTTATAACTGTGTGTAAAGTGGAAACAAATATATGAATATATAAAATTATACTTAAATTTACAATACTAGGTCCTAATTGGTATTAATAGGTCCTATTACTCTAATTTGGTCTTAAGGGATCCTACTAAAGTTCTTAAGTGGTCCTATTCTAGGTCTTAAGGGTCCTAAGGGTTCTTAAAGATTTTTATGTCACAATAGGGGTCCTAAAGGGACCTAGGGTGCACTAATATTCCTAAAGGGTACTTGGATGTACTAATTGGTATTAATAGGTCCTATTAGGTCAAGTAAGTGGTCTTATTAGGTCTTAAGAGACCTAGGATATACTTATTGGTCTTAATAGGTCATATTAGTCATATTAGGTCTTAAGTCCAGTCTTATTAGTGATGACATGTAACTGATTAAATGTTTGAAGATGTTAAGTTGATGATCATGCAAGGCATTAAATTAGTTAATGTATTGTATTGTCATTGATGTCAACTTAATATAATCTATATGGTCATGGAAATATTTCCCAAGACTTCAAAGAACTCATGAATCAAGGATATGCTAATCAGTAATGCATACAAGTATAGTATTCACTAAGTGACTGAATACACCGATGGAGTGCACTCGAGGGTCAGAGTAAAAGAACAAAGTCACAGTGCTTCCCGATGAAGAAATACACAGTATTAACGATGAGCATAGTTACAGTGTTGCCCGATGAGCAAAACATAGAGTAACCCAACGGACAAAATTTCAGTGTTGACTGACAAAAAAGACAAGGACGGAGATCCCGATGAAAACTGAAGTCACACCAATGGAACAGTCAGTTATCACCGATGACTAACTGAAGTATTGATTGACAGAACAGAGAGTTCAGAAAATGATAAAATGCCTAGCTAGAAAGAAGCTAAAGATAGATTTAACAGATACTTATCATTGTTTTATTCATCCAGACAAAGCCAGAGATATGTAATTGATTTAAAGATGATTTGTACAGCTAGAAAGAAGATATCTATGAGAAAAATAAGGTGTTATGATTTAAATCAAATTGGCTAGATTGTTTATCATGCCAAGAATCAAGAATCAAGAACCAAGAACCAAGAAATAATGAATATTATGTATATATAAGAGACTAGCTTAATTCATTTTAAAAAGGGATTAAGGGGAGTGAATAGAAAGAGGATGCTAAAGAGAAACTAATGAAGAACAACTTCATGTAGTGCTCATCAAACAAGCTAAAGGAAGAGCTAAGGAATTCTGCAGACATCGACGAACAGTGAGCACAGCATCACAGAGCAGAAATTATGGAGTACAAAGATTGAATTAATACATTGGTCAGAGAGTTAATCTACTTAAATAGATCTAAAAATCTGAAATTTAAGTTGCAATATGAACATGTCATAATGTTTCAGTTTAACCATTGAAGCATCAAGTGTCTTAACCGAGAAGGACTTAACAATCTTCTATATATTGAGGTACATCTCAAGGAGTGCCAAAAAGGTTGATTCATGAAAGTAGCATTAGATATGCCTAATGCCTATTGACAGTCTAAGAAAGAGGCTGATTCAAGGATGGCAGCATTAGATGCCCAATACTAAGTGACAACCTCTATGTATAAAATCCTCTAACAAGGTCACACCTAACAGTGTGTTTGTAACCTTTAACAGGGTTGGCTCTTAACAGGGCTCACTTCAGAAGAGTAAAAATTTGGGGTATCATTCCCAGTGGTTTTTTTCCCTTAACAGGGTTTCCACGTTACAATCCATGTGTTATGTGTGTATGATTCATTTCTTTACTATTTTTTATCTTACATAATTCATTCTGGATATATCGGTATACTTTGTATATTTACTGTATTTCAGTAAATAGATGATTGATTATTGGTAAACATAAAGAAGAAGGTTTAATAGAGAAATCTGACAAGTAGTAAATTTTTATAAGTTATTCAAGGCAGTCATCTTGTAGGACAAAAGATAACTTGAGAAATAATTTGTGGTTATAAGTTTTGAAGGGTTGATTTAAGGATTAATTTTTGAGGCCACTAATTCACACCCCCCCCCTCTCAGTTATTACTAATAATTGGTATCAGATCTTGTGTGCTTAGAAGGAAGGTTTCAAGACCTAAGCCAAAGATCACAAGATGAACAGACAAGATGTGCCCAAGTTGAACAAGGATAATTTTGCTTCATAGAAAAGTAGGATAAGACTCCACTTATCAAGTATTGGTAATGATGTTACTCAATTATTAGAAACTAAATATGTGTTGCCACAGGAGCACCAATAGTTGAAAAAATGAGAGAGAAACATGAACACAATGGCATGATGATATAGCTTGCTTCCTCACTCTTCGATGCTGAATTTGAAGATGTGAAAGAATGCAAAACTACAAAACAGATGTGGGACAAATTGAAACTTGTACATGGTGGTGACAAAAGTGTTTTGAGAGCCAAGGTAGAAAGCCTTAGAGGAAAGTTTGATGATCTTAAAATGAAAGATGGTGAAAACATCACTTAGTACAACACAAGAATCAAAGAGGTAGTAAATACTATCCAAGGAGTTGGAGGTGTACTAGAAGAAGATACAGTGGTAAGTAAAATTCTAAGAACCTTACTACCTACTTATTCTATTAGAGTATCTTCCATTCAGAAAATGAGAGTAGTAGAAAATAGCAATGTTACTCTAGACTATTTAATTGGAAGACTGATTTCATTTGAGATGAACTTTGATAATAGTGTCTTACCAAACATAGATTCTACATTCAAAACTTCTATGATAATAAGTAAATCAAGTCATAAAAACACTATGAGAAAAGATAGTGATAGTGCAAGTGAAGAAGATGATCTTGATGAAATTGAAGCACTTATGGCCAAAAGAATGTAGAGAGGCAAAGATAAATACAAAGGTAAATTACCACTTATTTGTTTTAATTGCAAAGAGATTGGACACTTTGCTGCAAAATGTACTAACAGAAGAAAAGATGACAGAAGTAATGACAGATAATTTGAAAAGAAGTCTGACAGAGCTGATTATAGAAGTTATCAACAATCAGAAAGAAGAGATACCCGAGACTATAAGGACAAAGGAAAGAAGGCTAGTTACCTAGAAAAATGCATGGATGGTGATACTAACACCGAATCTGATGAAGATATCAAGATGGTGTTTGTGGCTGTAAAGGATGGTTCAAATGATGATGAAGAAAGGTATGTATAAATAGCTCTCATATCTAAAATTAGCAAAAATGATGTTTGGATCATAGATAGTGGCTGCACTCACTATATGACCGGTGATAATAAAAAGTTTAAGACTTGAATACTATAAAGGTGGTTCAGTAAGAATGGGAAATGATACACCTTGTCTAGTTGAAGGTAGAGGAACAATAATGTTGAATAACCAAATAAAATCTGAGAATGATTATTGGGTAAATGGATTGAATTATAATCTATTGAGTGTTTCTCAGCTAAATAATTTAGGTCACAAAGTAGCATTTGAAAATAAGAAGGCAAAGATCTTCAATAAATCTGGAAATCCGATTGGTACCGGTGAGCAGACAAAAGGTAACTTATTCTATCTGAATGATACTCACTCCACTTGCTTGATTGCTACAAATGAAGACATATGGTTATGGCACAAAATATTGTGTCATGTGAACTTTGACAACATGATAAAGATTAGCAAACAGAGAAATGTTAGAGGCTTACCGACGATGACCAAGCCCGACAATATCATGTGTAAGAATTGTCAAAAAGGTAAAATGACAAAGTCTAGTTTTAAAAGAAAAACTCATACATCTAATGCAATTCTAGAATTAGTCCATACTGTTTATGTGGACCTATGAGGACAAAGAGTTATTATGAAGATAGATATTTTATTCTCTTTGTTGATGATTACTCTAGAATGATGATAGTCATGTTTCTAAAAGATAAATCAAAAGCATTTAAGATGTTTAAATGGTACAAAGCAATGGTTGAGAAGCAAAGTGGTAAGGAACTAAAATGCTTAAGGTCAGATAGAGGAGGGGAATTTATTTTAGATGAATTCACTAACTTTTGTAATGAGCATGGAATTAAAAGATAGGTCTCTGCACCAACAACACCATAGAAGAGTGGAATTGCTAAAAGAAGGAACAGATCCATAGTTGATTATGCAAGGAAACTAATGATAGAGAAAGGCATCACCCAAATCTTATGGAGGGAAGCTACTAGTACTTCTATTTACACATTAAATAGAGTATAATTGAAGAAAGACACCTTATGAGCTATGGTATGGATACATACCCAATGTAAGTTATTTCAAAATTTTTGGCAATCAATGTTATATCTTAAAAGATGATAGAAATGGAAAACTTGACTCCAAGAATGATGAAGGAATTTTTCTAGGGTATTCTACCAAGAGAAAGGTTTATAAATGTCTAAACAAAGCCTCTAACAAAATTATTGAAAGTGAAAATGTAAAGATAGATGAATTTGTAGATAAGAATGAATAGGAAAGAACTAAAGAACCATGGGACTACAATAAGTTCACCTACAATGAGGAACCTAACACTCTACCCTACCAACAATGTAGAGCTCCTGAGCAGTAGATCATTGCACCCGAGCATAAGGTTGCAAATACCGATGATCAGAATATTGCTCAAAATAATGCACAAATTGATGAAGAATAGAATGAATGATAAAATGATGATCAAGCTGATAGACAAAGAGCTATACATGTACTTGAAATATATGTCATAAAGAACCATCTAGAGATCCAGATCATAGGAGATAAGAAAGCTAGTACAAGAATAAGAAGTAAGTCTCTAAACTCAAGCTCTTTAATTTGTGAGTTTGAGTGAAAATCTGTCAATGCTGCACTTGATAATGAAGAATGGATAATTGATATGAATGATGAGATTGAGCATATTCAGAAAAAAAACAAGGTCACTTATGCCAAGACCAGATGACAAGAATGTCATCGATACAAGATGGATATTCAGGAATAAGCTGAATGAGAATGGAGAAGTCACAAGGAATAAAGCAAGACTAGTATGCAAGGGGTATGCACAAGAAGAAGGAATTGAATATGGAGAGACCTTTGCACCTATTGCTAGGATAGAAGGAGTAAGAATATTACTTTCTTATGCTGCATATAAAGGATTCAAGGTATATCAAATGGATTTCAAGTCTGCATTCCTGAATGGAATACTTGAAGAAGAGGTATACATTGAACAACCAAAAGGGTTTGTTGATTGAGACAAGATGGACATGGTATGTAGACTCCACAAAGCTCTATATGGATTGAAACAAGCACCCCAAGCCTGGTATGAAAGAATTCATTCCTATCTTATAAGTATTGGATTTTTAAGAACTAGTAAAAACAGTAATCTTTACTTGAAGGAAGATATTGATGCTAACACTTTGATTGCTGAAATATTTGTTGATGACATCATATTTGGAGGCAATGCTATACTATGAAAATCATTTGCAAATGAGATGAGAAAATAATTTGAGATGTCTATGTTTCGAGAGATCAAGTTCTTTCTTAGTCTATAGATCACGCAACAAGGAGAAGGTATTTTCATTACACAATCCAAGTACATCAAAGAAGTACTAAAACTATTCAAGATGGAAGAATCCAAACTAGTTGGAACACCGATGGCAACTAGATGCAAACTAACAAAGGAAGACAAGTCATCAGAGGTAAATCAAAATTTGTACAGATCAATGATTGGAAAACTCATGTATGTTGTACACACTAGACCAGATATTGCAGATGCAGTAGGAATAGTTGCAAGATTTTTTGCTAACCCCAGGGAATCACATATGACTGCTATGAAAAGAATTCTAAGATATCTGAAGAATACTGAGGACTATGGCTTATGGTATAGAAGAGAAGGAAAATTTGAACTTAAGGTGTTTACAGACGTTGATTGGGCTAGAAATATTGATGACTGGAAGAGCACAACTAGAGGATAATTCTTCATGGGTGACAGACTTTTCACATGGATCGGCAAGAAACAAGGTTGCATCTCATAATCTACTGCAGAAATAAAGTATGTTGTTGCTGCTGCAAACTGCTCAAATATTGCATGGATCTAATAGTTACTAGAAGGTATGCATATGCAAATTTTAGAACCAGTAATTATCTATTGTGATAATACAAGTGCAATTAACATTTCCAAAAATCTAGTCATGCATGCTAAAACAAAGTATATTGCCATCAAGTATCATTATTTGAGAGAACAAGTTCGGGAAAAGGAGGTGATACTTAGGTATGTGCAATCAAAAGAACAATTGGCCAATATCTTCACCAAGCCACTGCCTTGCAAGGATGCATTTGAGTACTTGAACAAAAGACTAGGGGTCAGACCCTTGTCTACTGGTTAGTAAGCTGACTAGAAGGTTGCATCAGCCTATAGATTATTAGAATACCATTCATGTTGATGCAATCAAAGAGATTAACTTCAAAGCTACATCTCTATATAAACAGGTATATATCATCACCAAGCACCAGAGCATATTGTTGTATTGCTGATGGATAAGGTAAATTCAAGGAATATATTATGGATAGAGAGAAAAAATTGCTTGACATTAATGTCAGATATTTGTTTGGCATTGCTGTCAAAGGGAGAGAGATTATTCCATATTATCACATCCTTCTAGAAATATATTATCACATCCTTTTGGAAAGGGAGAGAGATTATCCATTATCACATTACTCCAAAAGGGATAGATTATATCCTTAGGGAGAGAGATTGTATGGAAATATTATACAAAGGGAGAGTTGCTGACAATTGAAACAGAACACATAAAAAGAAAGGAGAATAGTCAAATAGAGAGAGTTTGAGACAGAAGGAGAACACATCAAACCACAGAAAGAAATATTCTACATCCATCTAGTGAAGGGATTGAAGACAGATAGAAAGCTTGCAAGAATAAAATCAAAGCTACTTGACGTTAACAAAAACCAGACATAAATGTAATAGTTACATTAGGAAACCTTGATGAAATTGTATATTTCATATTGTATTATAAATAGTATAGTATGATAATATAGTATGTTGCCATCAATGCCAAAGGGAGAGATCGATGACATGTAACTGATTAAATATTTGAAGATGTTAAGTTGATGATCATGCAAGGCATTAAATCAGTTAATGTATTGTATTGTCATTGATGTCAACTTAATATAATCTGTATGGCCATGGAAATAATGCAAAAGACTTCAAAGATCTCATGAATCAAGGATATGATAATCAGTAATGCATACAAGTATAGTATTCACTAAGTGACTAAATACACCGATGGAGTACACCCAACAGTCAGAGTAAAATAATAAAGTCATAGTGTTGCCTGACAAAGAAATACATAGTATTACTGACGAGCAGAGTTACAGTGTTTCCTGACAAGCAAACCATAGAGTAACCCGATGGACAAACTTTCAGTGTTGACCAACATAAAAGATAAGGATGGAGATCCCGATGACAACTGAAGTCACATCAAGAGAACTGTTAGTTATCACCGATGACTAACTGAATTATTGACCGACAGAATAGAGAGTTTAGAAAATGAAAAAATGCCTAGATGGCAAGAAGCTAAAGATAGAGTTAACGGATACTTATCATTCTTTTATTCATCCAGATAAAGCTGGAGATAAGTAATTGATTTAAAGCCGATTTGTACTATTGGAAAGAACATATATGCGAGACAAATCAGGAGTTATGTTTTAAATCAAATTGGTTGGATTTTTTATCATGCCAAGAATCAAGAACCAAGAAACAATGAATATTATGTCTATATAAGAAACGAGCTTAATTCATTTTAAAAAGGGATTAAGGGGAGTGAATAGAAAGAGGATGCTGAAGAGAAATTGATGAAGAACAACTTCATCCAGTGGTGATCAAACAAGCTGAAGGAAGAGCTAAGGAATTCTGTAGACACCAACAAATAGTGAGCACAGCATCACAGAGCAGAAATTATGGAGCACAAGGATTGAATTGATACATTGGTTAGAGAGGTAATGTACTTAAATAGGTCTGAAAATCCAAAATTTAAGTTGCAATATGAACATGTCATAATGTTTCAGTTTAACCATTGAAGCATCAAGTCTCTTAACCGAGCAAGACTTAACAGTCTTCTATATATTGAGGTACATCTCAAGGAGTGCCAAAAAGGTTGATTCAAGAAAGTGGCATTGGATATGCCCGATGCCTAATGATAGTCTAAGAAAGAGGGTTATTCAAGGATGGCAGCATTAGATGCCCGATACTAAGTGACAACCTCTATGTATAAAATCCTCTAACAAGGTCACACCTAACAATGTGTTTGTAACCTTTAACATGGTTGGCTCTTAATAGGGCTCATTTAAGAAGAGTGAAAATTTGGGGTACCAGTCCCAGTGGTTTTTCCCTTAACAGGGTTTCGACATTAAAATCTATGTGTTATGTGTGTATGATTCATTTATTTACTATTTCATATCTTACATAATTCATTCTGGATATATCGGTATACTCTGCATATTGATTGTATTTTGGTAAATAGATGATTGCTTATCGGTAAACATAAAGAAGAAGGTTTAATAGAGAAATCTGACAAGTAGTAAATTGTTATAAGTTATTCAAGGCATTCATCTTGTAGGACAGAAGATAACTTGAGAAATAATTTGTGGTTATAAGTTTTGAAGGGTTGATTTAAGGATTATTTTTTTAGGCCACTGATTCACCACCCCCCTGCCTCTCAGTTATTACTAACAATTAGGTCTTAAGGGTCGTAGGGATTCTTAAAGAGTTCTAATAGGTAATCCTAGGTATTTTAAAGGGTCCTACTTGGGTTCTTAAAGATTTTTATGTCACAATAGGGGTCCTAAAAGGACCTAGGGTGTACTTATATTCCTAAAGGATCCTTGGATGTATTAATTAGTATTAATAGGTTCCATTAGGTCAAGTAAGTGGTCTTATTAGGTCTTAAGGGTCCTAGGATGTACTAATTGGTCTTAATAGGTCATATTAGTCCTATTAGGTCTTAAGTCCAGTCTGATTAGGTCTTAAGAGTCCTAGGGACTCTTAAACACTTCTAATAGGTCATCCTAGGTGTTTTAAAAGCTCCTAATTGGGTTCTTAAAGATTTTTATGTCACAATAGGGGTCCTAAAGGGTCCTAAGGTTTACTAAGGGTCCTAAAAGGTCCTAGGATCTACTAATTTTCCTAAAGGGTTCTTTGACATCTACTAATTGGTATTAATAGGTCCTATTACTCTAATTAGGTCTTAAGGGGTCCTATTAGGTCTTCAGTGGTCCTATTCTAGGTCTTAAGGGTCCTAAGGGTTCTTAAAAAAATTTATGTCACAATAAGGGTCCTAAAGGGACCTAGGGTGTACTAATAGTCCTAAAGGGTCCTTGGATGTACTAATTAGTATTAATAGGTGCAATAAGGTCAAGTAAGTGTTGGAAATAATGGAATGATGTGTACTAAGAGGGGATGGGTGAATCAGTACACTTAAAACTTTTATCACTTAACCTTAATCCTTTTAGTAATCAATTGCTTGTATTACTATATCCATTATTCTATCTTTATGCATGTAATGTCAATTCATATACTTAATTTGCATGTAAACATTCATAGAAACATTCATCAAATGTATTGACACATGACACAAGATTTGGTAACACAGAAAACCCTTGTTAGAAGGTAAAAACTATGGTGGGGATGAAACCCACAAAACTTCACTATCTGCAGAATGGAAGGGATCAGTTAAGGCTTACAAGTTTGATAACTTCTGATGATCTTACCCTGTTGGGAGTAACATGTAGAGATTGGTTAAGGTCTACTCCGTTAAGAGCTTTAGCAACACTATTTAGTGTGCACTCCGTTAAGAGGTTTACAAAAGGATTGTAAATCCACCTTCTCAAAGGATTTCTTCTATTTGCTACACTTTTTAGAATATAGTCAGAAATATTCATTGAACTAAGTATATGCAATCTAGAATTGCTGATTATAGATCCATTAAAGTTCACATGTATATTTTTCAACTATAGTGATTGGTCAATACCTCTATTCTTCTCGATAGCCTTGAATCTGGTTCTTGATAACCATTTTCATCTTTTCTTGTCCTTCTACATAAAAATTTATCTCTGATCCATAAATGTGCTCTTCGAATAAAATGATTGTCACATCAAATTTTTATGAGTGATTACACATGTATTTATACATTAGATTGAACTATTTTAGTTTCACACTTTTCAAATAGAACTCTATGATCAAAGGTTTACAACTTAACCTTGATCTCCTAGTTTGCATTTTTTTAATCAATTAGACTAATTAAAAAAGTTACAATTAGTACATTGCTTGTCCCTCAAGAAATGGTTTTAAAGATGTGCTTTAAATCTAAATATAAAACTTAAGTATTTTATCTGACGTGTAAGTCAGATCCATATTTCTCAGAATAAAATTGTCTCTCGGTAGACTATGCTCGGGTTGCTCTGTAGTCTTTCCTCTCAGGTTTCTCTGAGTCAGGTTCCTCTATTGTCTTCTTGTCAGATTCCTCTATCGGGTTACTCTGTTGGGTTCCATTTCAACATTTTCAGGTTGCACTTGTAAACTATGTTGTCGGTTTACATTGTAACTTGTCCTATCGGGTTACACTAGAAATTTTCTTGTGAAGTTGTCATTCAAGTTCCACTGAACTTCTAAATTTTGGTGGTCATGTATCGACGGTTCCAAAACTATTTCATTTGCATACTAATGGAAAATATTATCATTAATCTTCCCCCTTTGACATTAGTATCAAAAACTAATATGTGCAAAACTAAAATGTTTAGTATATACACCATGTGTTCACCTTGTCAATATGACTCCCCCTATGTATATTTTTCGGTATAGTATATGTATATGTATATACACTTTCCTTTATACTATTTCCCCTTTTCATTGTATTCCCCCTTTATACCTTATCCACTCTCTTTTTCACATATTATTTCCCCCTTTTTTTATAATAAGGACAAAGGTGTAAATACTTACAACTTGTCAAAAATATGGGAATGGGATTTCTGCATGTGTTCTATCATTTTCTCCCACTTCTCCTTTAGGTTTTCAAGGGTCATGATCTCCAATGGGATCCTTGCATGCATATCATATATTCTTTCTATCACAGACATGTATGGGGTGGCAATCAATGTGCTTACCGATGTCATATGTTGTTGCAGTAATGTAAGATTTAGTAGGAGTAGAGCTTGAAGCTCAGTTACCTCATCTCTGAATTTTGTTTCTCATATTCCTAATGTCTTCAATGGTATTTCCATTGGGAAAAGTGATTTTCTCTGTCATTTAGTCTCTACAGTCCTTGTTTAGATGACCGACCCTATGACAGTGTAAGCATGCCATTCCAGGGTTAGTCCAGCTGTTATATTTTCTTATCTATTTTTCCATGTAGTTTGTAGCTATGTGACCAAATCTATCACATGTTGTGAATTCTGCCCATGTATTGTAATCCCAAACATATGAGTTACCGACTCTTTTCAATTGATAAGCATTTTCTTGATCTTTTGGCTTCCATGCTTGCTTTTTATTTTTTCTGCATTCAAGAGATGTGTGCCCATGCATTTTGCAAGAAGGACAATATTTTTCTATGTAGGTTTCCTTCTTTGGTTGTTTCACCTTAGATTTACATTCATATGCTTTATGTCTTTTCTTGTTACGGTTATAATAATTTCCTGTGAATGTAGATGTGGATTTAGGAATACCTTTCATTTTTCTCCTTCAAACATTTGATGTGTGGCCTGGTTTTCCACAGTGATTGCATGACTGCTTCCTTGGTCTAGAATTTGTGTAGACATGTTTTGGATCAGCTTGGTATGGTGAATCTCCATGATCGGTATTGTATGCACCCTAAAATGGTCGCCTAGACTATGGGCCCCCATTCTTCAATTTATCAAAAGACAGAATCAATTTATCAAATTCCTGAATCAATGCTTTGCAACATTTTAATTCAAATTAGTTTCCTTGATCAAATTGTAATTAATTCAATTATTTCAATATTTCCTAAGGTTTGATCATTTCATCAATTATCTTATTTAATTAAAAGAAAGAAATTCCTTTTTATTAAATAAAATAATCTTATTTAATTAAAATCCCTTTTTAATTAAATAATCTTATCTTATTTAATTAAAATCTCTCTTAATTAAATAATATTATCTTATTTAATTAAAATATCCCTTTTAATTAAATAAATAATCTTATTTAATTAAAATAAAATCCCTCTTTTAATTAAATAAAATCCCCACTCAAATCCTTCTTTGTGATGAAAAAAGGAAATAAATTAAATAAAAATAAATAAAGTTCCTTTTTCTACACATCTTCCTAAGTAGTGGGCTTTTTTGCCTCTTAATCATAGCCTTTGATTTTGCCTTTTGAAGATATGAGCCATGGATCAACCAAGATTTAATCTCCACCATTGCTCATTTATTTTTACCTCTTAATCTCTACCATCCATTGCTCTTTAAAAGGAAACCTCTCCTTCTCATTTGGATAATCAAGATATACACTTTTATGCTATTGTTATGCTGCAAGTTTGGAGAGCGATCTTGGAGGAGAGTTTGAGCATTTGAGATTGAACCATGCAACTTCTTCTTCTTGTCTTCTTCTCTCATGCATTCATGGCAATCCATTTAGAGTGGATTCATGTTAATTTAGATTCATATTTCCTTCATAGATTAATTTGGATATTTCCTTTCATGCATTGTTATCATATAGATTAGTTTCCTTCCATGCATTGTTATCATATAGAATAGCTTTCATTTTCATTTGCATGCATATTTAGTGATCATGGAGACTAGCATTCTTGTTATTCCTCTTTGAATCTCTCTTTTCATGGTGTACTTGCATGGGCATAACTAGGTCTAAACTAAGGGCCTTCATCACAAACCCTTGCACTCCATGAATAGGGAGCTATGAGTTGTCATTTGAGACCTCATTCTTGAGTAATCTTGGATATAATGACTCATAGAAGTGTGTCACATTTTCAACACACATTTTTGGTGCCCACCGTGGGGCGCCACCCACAAAACCTTGCTCTTCATATTAAGGTCATGATCCACAAAACCCATGTTAGGCGCGTGTTTATAGATGGGGGTGTTGGGCTTAATATTTGTTCCTTTAGTGTATTGAAAGAGTTGGGTTATTCGGAAAAAGTCTAGATACTAGGAAAAGGATAACTATCAAAGCCTATGATGAGGCAGAAAGAAGTTTTAAGGGGTTGGCCATCCTTCCTGTTAGGATTGGCCCTGTTGAAAAAGATATTTTATTTCAAATAGTTGATGTTGGCCCCCTTGTGTATAATATCTTGCTCGGTAGATCGTGGATTCACGATATGCAAGAGGTGTCATCTACCTATCATTAGTTTGTTAAGTTCCCTTACAATGGAATAGATATTTGTATACCTGGGGATAACATTTTATCTGTTAATTCAATTTCAGCAGGAACTCATATTCCCCTCAATAGAGAAGCAAAAGACTTTGATGCGACCTTAGCTGAATGTAAAGACAAGATTAATTTGATAGACCTTGGCATGGGGGGGTATCAACTCAACTCCCTCACAACATTACCAATTTCACCTCGGTCTTATGGAAAACCTTCACAAGAAAAGATACCCTCCTCTTCAACTATGACTTTATTTGGCATGTTTGTAGAGTCCATAGTGCCTATTCAAGGTGAGAAAGAAGAGACATTTGTTAGATACTGGATCTATAGAGAAGACAAATATATGCACAATGAGAACTTCTCTCCCTCTCCTAAGGCTTACAGATGAGGGTATACTTTTTTTAGATAGATGGGCTATCCTAGATATGGCCCTCTTAATCACAGATTAGATGCTAGATCGGAACATCTTGATCATGCTCTTTTTGGATGCAAGTCTAAAAAGTTGGTTGGCCTAGGATTTGCGAATCACAACAAGCACACTACTCCTATCCTTAATAAGTTAGATAGTGAAGATTAACTGGAATACATACCTATTTTGACAAATCAGCAAGACATGTGTGAAGATTGGGTCCCTTTCACTAATCTCCTCTGGGGAGATTTAGATATTTTGGTCACTCATGCGTCGGTTGCAAATTTAGAACAAGAATCAGATATAGAAGATCCTTTTAGAGAACATCCATGAAAGAATCTTGTTTGTTTAATGAAAAGAGAAGGTGCTACTCTTGATGACACTAGACCTTCTACATCACGATGTCCAAAACCTTCATGGTGTAAAAATCCTAGTCGCAGTTCAGACACAAGTTCATATGAGTATGAATGGGACTCCTTCTCAGAGCCTTCCATAGTTGACATGGATGTTGATGTCATCCACACTTATAGTTCTCAACCTAAGGTATTCAATGAGTCACATGTAGGATTAGAGGATTTGAACCCACGTGTTGCCTTAGTTGACAATTCTTCACTTGTTAGGACGAATCCTGATTTGGGTAGCTTAGAAGGATACTAGACAGACTCTAACTCTTCATTCACCAGTGATAATATCATTCACATTTATAACCTTGAACCAGTCATTGACTTGCCTCTTGTTCATCCTGACCTCATTGATTGGTCCCAACGCTATCAAGAACTTGAGATCTTAACATTTCAAAATGATTATGAGATAGCTTGTTTCCTAAATTCCATTAAACCCGTAGTCTCTTCCACTAGTGAACTGACTACCAGCATGATAGAGCCAAACATTAACTACCTTAGTCACAAGATAAAAAGAAAAGAAAATTAAAAGAATAGGAGTTCTGATGGTGAAAACCACTATGTGGCAGTGTCAGAACCAGAAAAAAAAGTAAAAAGAAATGACATATCCAAGGGTGAAAACCTCTCTGAGGTGCCTAAGGATGAGGTACTTGATCATCTCCCTAGCTACTTTCAAGATAGATCTTCAGTGCTTATTGAACTAGGTGTGTTGTTTGTTTCTCCTCATGGGTACACAATTCCTAAGTCTTAAAAGTTATGGTTCCCATGTACAAACAACATTGCTGAGTATGAAGCTTTAACAAATGGACTTAAGATGGCCATAAAATGGAGAATCACATAGTTACACATCTATAGGGATTCACAACTGATAATAAACCAAGTTAATGATGAATATCAAACAAAAAATGAAAAACTGGTACCTTACAAGAAAATGGTTGATTCCTTGAAATGATACTTCACATTTGTTAGGTTTCAGCAAATCCCTAGAGAAGAAAACAAAGTGGTTGATGCTATAGCTACACTTGCTTCACTCCTTTAGTTAGAGCAACATGAATCCAGATTTGAATTCCTCATGGAAGAGATACATCAACCTATCTATGAATCCCAAGAAAGCCATGTCATTTGTACCCTCATTGGTCATGAGTCATCCCGTTATGGTGCCATTTACTCATACCTTCATGATGGTATTATTCCTGAAACCTTTAACTGATCTAAACATAGAATCCTTACCTGAAACGCCTCTTGCCATTCTCTTATCTCTGCTGATTTGTATAGGAGGGGTCTAGATGGAACACTTCTTAGATGCTTAGAAAAGGAAGAATCTGACCAAGCGTTACTTGACATCCACAAGGGCATCTGTCGGGACATTCCAATGGTCTTTCCATGCCCCGAAGGTTGCTTAGGGTGGGGTACTATTGGCCTATGATGCAGATTGATGCAGTAGCTTTTGCAAAGTCATGTGAAAAGTATCAAAAATATGGTAACCTAATACATGCTCCAGGAAGGGAGCTCATTCCTTCTATATCTCATTGGCCATTTTAGCATTGGGCCTTTGATCTTGTTGGGTAGATTCATCCCAACTCATTAGGTGGAAAAAAGTTTATTATCACTACTACTAATTACTTTACTAAATGGGTAGAAGTTCTCCCACTTTCTGTTGCCTCGGGAAAGATAGTCTCTCTATTCATTCTGAACCATATCATCTATCGATATGGAGTGCCTTTCGAGATTATCACTGACAATGAAGGCCAGTTCAAAAATAAGGACCTTAAACAACTCTACAAGAAATTCAAGATTAAACAACATTGGTCCTCCATTTACTTCCCACAAGGAAATGGTCAAGCAGAGGCATCAAACAAAACCATTCTTAAAATCCTACATAGAATAGTTTGTAGGAATGGTAGAGATTGGAACTTATAGATAAATCTGGCTTTGTGGGCCTATAGAATGAGTATTTGTACTCCTACTGGGGCTACTCCTTTTTCCCTTGCATATGGCACTGAAGGAGTGTTACCTTTGGAGGTTGAGATTCCTTCACTTAGAGTTTCCCTCAATCGTCTAGTTACAAATGAAGACTATCGCGCCATGAGACTTCAAGAGTTAGAACTTCTAGATGAAAAATTTCAAGCATCATTTAACCATATAAGGGTTTATCCAAAGTGCATGTCCAAATCCTTCAACAAAAAGGTTCTCCCTAGAGAATTTCAAGTGGGAGATCTTGTCCTACGTAAAAATCTTAAAAATCAATAGCATAGAGATCAAAAGGGCAAATTTGAACCTAATTGGCTTGGACCTTACATCATTATAGCAACTTTTAGGTCAGTGCTTATTTACTGTCTATAGTAGAGGGAGAGAAACTTTGTGATCCTATCAATGTCTTTCACGTGAAGAAGTTCTATCCATGATGCCCGTTATGTTTGGGGGCATGCTTTGTACATAATTATTGATCCTGAAAAAATCCAAAAAAATGATATATTGACAAAAATTCTAAAAATCAGAAAATGTCCTGAAAAAATGATCATCTTAGTGAAAACCTAGCAATAGGCGCTTTGATGTATCTCAAAAAAAAAAAATATATTCCAAAAATACAAAAACAAAAATTCAAAAATTCAAAAAAATAGAAAAAGTGCCTTGGTGAAAACCTGGAAATAGGCGCCTCGGTAGAAAAAATTGTAATAAAATCCAAGTGGTGAAAACCTAGAAATAGGCGCTACTTGAGGCCTTTGCACCCCTATTCCTTAGCGCATGTCCTCGACACTTAGCCTTTCTCTATCATGCCTTGTCCTTGTTGCCTCAGTCTGGAGTTGGTCTTTTTCTTTGTCTAGGGGGCATACCTGTGTTAGCTTTGGTCTCTTGCATGCGTTAGTCTTTAGGACATTTCACAAATGGTTTTTTTCAACACCACCCCAACTGTATTTTTCAATACAACCCCTAACGTCGAGTGTTTTTCAACACTTATCAGTTTGGTCTTACCTAGTTTTTTCATGTGATCTTACCTACTTGCAAGCATTCGATCCTTATCCTCAGAACTCAGTATCAGTTAACACACTTAAATTTTTAAACACAACACTTAATTCTTGAGCTATGTCATGATATTTTCTTTGTGTACTGACTATTATTGATTTTCATTGAGTGTCCTTGTCTAATAAGTCTCTCTAGGATGCATAGCTAGAGGACTTGGGGCATGGGGCATGTTTTTACTTGCTTTCTACTTGTGGGTGTGGTCTTGAATCTCTTGAGTGTCTCTTGTTGTTCCCTTGAAACACTTAGGAGATTTGAGGCTTCATCCTTGACTATTTTTGCACAACCGTTCTTATGATCATCCTCTCCTCTATGCCTTGATGCGAGCATGGTTTTGCTATATTAAATTGGGTAAGCTAACATCAAAGTCATCTTGAACTTTATGTCTTTGATGATTATGTTAGAATCTTTCCATATTCCAATCCGATATCAATCACATTCATATCTTCATAGTTGCGCTTGTGACTAGTGATGATTGTGTGATTTTTCAATGTCCGTTAATAATGGCCAAATGATAAAAATAAGTTCCTTAACATTCTCTAATGAATGATGAACACAAATTCCTATGTTACAGTTGCTCTATTGCAAGTACACCTTTGCATTTTTATGTAGCTTGCATTGTTAGACTTCATGTTAATTTTCATTTTTAGGATGCATTATGAGTTTTAGAGGGTTTCCTTCATCTTTCTTTTAGACTTTTAATCAACTGTGGTCATGTTTGATCTTCATTTCCTTATCTTCTTTCGTGATCTCAATCAAAATTTTATATCTTAAACAATTGATTGATTTTGGGGCATTCTCTTTCTTAAGGAAAATTCTCTTTCTTCTCTCCATTTCTTTCCACCTCTTCCAAACTTATATCTTCCATTCACTTTCACCCCACTTCTTTTCTACTAATTCAACCTTGGGGCATAATATTTCGTTCTTGATAATCTTTCGTGATTTTGTGATCTGTATATCTTTCATCTTACATCAAGAACCTTATCTTTAGTTCGATTTGATCAAATTTATCAATTTATTATTTCTCCTCTATCTCATTTCAATTTTGATCATGAGGGGGCAGTACCTATCAAACTCCAATCCTTGATTCAGCTTTATCAATCCTATCAGTTGCTCCACTTGGGGCATCCTTGCTTGAGATTCTTATCTTGGACATGTCAATTACCTATTTACAGGGGTGTTGACCTTGTCTTTTTCAATCATCTTATCTTTTTCCTGATGTGTTCCCATCCATTGATCACATGTCTAGGTTGTTTCGTGATCCCAAATCAATCTCACACTTCAACTACATTCTTTGACTACATGTGTTCCCATAAAGATCACACATTAGTCAAAGAGGGGCAAATGTATGCACCCTAAAATGGTCGCCTAGACTATGGGCCCCCATTCTTCAATTTATCAAATTACAGAATCAATTTATCAAATTCCTGAATCAATGCTTTGCAACATTTTAATTCAAATCAATTTCCTTGATCAAATCGTAATTAATTCAATTATTTCAATATTTTCTAAGGTTTGATTATTTCATCAATTATCTTATTTAATTAAAAGAAAACAATCTCTTTTTATTAAATAAAATAATCTTATTTAATTAAAATCTCTTTTAATTAAATAATCTTATTTAATTAAAATCTCCCTTTTAATTAAATAAAATAATCTTATTTAATTAAAAGAAAATCCCTCTTTTAATTAAATAAATAAAACCCCCACTTAAATCCCTCTTTGTGTTGAAAAAAAGGAAATAAATTAAATAAAAATAAATAAAGTTCCTTTTTCTACACATCTTCCTAAGTGGTGGGCTTTTTGCCTCTTAATCATAGCCTTTGATTTTGCCTTTTGAAGATATGAGCACATGGA
>MU226755.1:839129-858216 GCA_018584345.1 Thuja plicata
AGAGAATCATTCATCTCCATGGTCACAAGAGAGGGAATACAAGACAAGATAGTATTCTCCTCAATATTAGCAGGAGGAGAGTCATCAGAGAAAAGAGCAGAGTAGAACCGAATAGCTTCCCTGGACAGGGCATGTGAGGAAGTGAAGTGGAGGCCATCAACATTGACAAGAGAAGAAATGTAACTCTATTTAAATTGAATACTTTTCCTAATGTAGAATAAGAGGAGTTGGTTAGCAAAGATTTGGAATTCTTATCCATTGAGACACTTCTTTGAATAACCTTTAACATATGAAAGAATCACGATCCTTAATTGCTCTTCCTCTTCTTTCTCTCATATGTTTTTTTCTCAAGTCATTAAGATGGTGAAAAGGGAGAAGATTAAGGAGCAAATTGTGGATTAGGGGTTGGGAAATTGAAGGGGATTTTTTATTGCTAGAGTTAGAGATCATTATTAGTAAAAGAAACTATGACTAAACTAGAGTATGTAGTCCACTCATCTCACATTCTCTCATAAACAATTTGATGTCCAAATTTTGAGTGTTGTATGGACTAAAGTTGGGGGTTTTCTCCATGTCATAATGCTTAAGATAATTTTTAGCATGTTCTTAAGCTTAAAAAATAATAGTCAAATTAAAATATTTTAGAAAGACAAAATACCTAGATTTTTCTAGTTTATATCATGCTACATAAAACACATAATGACTTCCCAAACTACAATATGTTCTATTCTAGTATTCAATTAAATATATAATGCATAATTTGTGGTTCACATTATAATAAATCAACAAGCAAATGTGTGAACTGATTTTTAAATATGAATATTGAGATTGCTCAAAGTCCATTTGTTAGAAGTAGTTGCAATGGTATCACTCTATAATTTTTTAAAATGAATGTTTAAACATAAAAAAAAAAATGATAATTTTGTTAGAAAAAGATTTTGATTGCAACTATTTTTTCCAAATAAATTTCAAATGTAAAATTTCATTAACCAAATAATCAGTAGCATTATGTTAGTTAAAATTCACCAATCTATCAACATGGAGCATTAGTGAGGACAAAATACAACTTGATATAAAAGAAATCAAAGATCAAAACTTAAACAAATTATGTATAATCATTACTCCTAAACTACATACATTAAAATTAGAAACCTAACGTCATGCCCTTGCTAGGACCACTATTGTTACGTCTTTTGTGCAATTTTTGAATTTCATCATCTACAAAAAAAAAAAAAAAAAGACTTTGGCACCTCTATTCATGTCACTTCCCTCATCACAATTGCTCCCTACATTCATAAAAGAATGAAAAGAAAACGAAAGAAAAACTAGGGCTTTGTACATGCTTATAAAAATCAAATAAATTTAGATATACAAGTTGCTATAAATTGAATCATAATCATGTAGAACAAAAAATCTGTTGCATATTTTTTTTTTTTTTTAAATATGAAAATAAGACAAAAAAAAAAAGGAAAAAAAATATATATATATAAAATTAATTTTTCATTTCTCTTCAACTTTTTAAAATTATTTATGAAAAGATTCTTAAAGAATCCATCAAGGAATCAAGTCTTAATGAGTCCAAAGCTTTTACATCATAAAAATTGTGTCCTAGGCTAATTTCCCAAACCCCCTCCATTCTTAATAGCTAAATCCACTTTGTAAATAAAAAAATCCTCCATAAAATATGAACATAGTCTTATTATAATATGAAAGTCTTTTTAACCTCAACTACCAACCTACGTTTTACCTGGGACTCTGACTAAAAAAGTAAAACAGGCTTTAATATCAAATACAAGCACGCCTAAAAAAATGATATGGTTGTCTTGGTGGTAAGGACTGTCACATAGGTAGGAATGGCAGGCTAAAAGAGTATGGTGGTCCGTCGCATATCAATGGCGAAAGGGGCCAGACTTCCACATGGGTCTATGTTGGATGCTCTGTATGCTATCAACCCAACACTTCTGTCAGCCATGAAATTATGTTGAATCTAATCATTTCATTAGTAAGGCCTCTCTACTTTCCTGCAGGAGAAACAATTATTGCCTAAAATTCATTTGGATACAAAAATGTAAATATCTTACAGTGGAACAAAGTAGCCCTGCCCTGCCTTACAATTTTCCTTTGCTTGGAAGAAGAAAAATTGCCGTGCAATTTCAACACAACCCTACCCAAGACTAAAAAATGGCAGTACAGTTGGTGGGTGTCCACACAGAGGAAACAGCTGAAAAGTTGCAATTGTAACCAACTACTTTGTTGAAAGAATAATAAGGCTGTAATGCATGAGGATAAGTGTAATTATAAGATATATAAAAAGAGGTGAGAACTGTAAGACATGATAATGGCAACAAGAAACTTGTTAGGGGAATTTGGAGTGCCTGCAAGATCTGAATGCAATGAGAAAAAGTAGACAACTAAAGAGCAATGGAAATGGGATAGAGATGCAGAGAATTTGAACTGAAGAATTGAAGGAATTTTAATGGCGTCCATGAGATAAGCAGTCTAAGAGAAAGAGAATCACATCTTAAACCATCTTCCTGTTTTTCTCAATATCAGTATTGGACATTTGATGCTATGTAAATACAGATGTCATGTTCTTCAATTTTGGGTAGAGAATTTGAATTGATGTCATGTTCCTTTTTAGAATGTGGGTATTGGGTGTTTGATGCTATGTAAATTCAGAAGTGTATAATGCAGTGCATGTATAGTCAGATTGGGTGTACCTCGAATAAGGCTTGAGAAGCCAGTCATTTATTGCAGGATTCCAGATTTGGATGTATATTCAATACACAGATAAGTTAATATTTGTTTTATTTGTATTCAATTCAATTGGTGGATGATGGGGACCTTGGATGAGGATGAGGCTACACAGTTGATTGTAGAACAGCTTTTGAACAAGATTAATGAGGATATGGAGAGATTTATGCTCCAAAATTGATTGAGTGGAAAACAGAGACACACATTACCAGGTAGAGGAAATGATATTGCTTGATTGTTTACAGTGCACTGCATCTAATCAAGTTAGTGCATATTCATAATACTAATGGAATCCTTGCAAGGCTAAGTAAGTTCAGGTGGTTTGTTCTCAACTTTTCAGTAACTTATATGAGTCTTCTGCAATTGCTTTGTTTTCAGCAGATATGTGCAGTCTCTTTTTGGTATGCATTCACAATAGGTCCTGCAAGTCCAAGGAAGATCAGGTGCTTGTGAAAGTGACGCAACCTACATCTGGGTCTTTGAGTTGATGCCATATTGACAGATATTTTAATTTGGGATACATTCTCTTCTATTTGATGAACAGTTCCGTGCTTTGAAATAAGCAGAGGAGTCAAATGACGTGAATGCTGTTTGTGGATGAGATTGTGTGTGGATTGTGGGAATCTCTTAGCACTGAGAGGAGTCAAAGTTAGAATCAATAGGTGGATGGCTATTACTATTAGCAACTATTTTTTTCTCACGGAAGAAGAGTCAAAGTTATATTGAGAATGTGGGCGGTAAATTGGTATGTACGAGAAGAGAATCTGAAATTGTATTCAGAAGCTAGGTGTGAACTATTACTTTCTGAGATAAGAGAAGTCAAAATTATATGCTGAACTTATTAGGCGGGAGGTAACTGCTATATCCGATAGGAAAGGAGTCAAAAGTTAATGCAGAAAGTGGATGGAAACTGCTAATTTATGATACATCCTTCTCTATTGGAGGGACTCCACTTTAAGGTATAAAAATAGGGGATGCCAAATTCCAATACCATGTTGTTAGAAATCTAAAGCTATTCAGTTTCTTTAAATAATTTCTGTATTGTTGTTGGCACAGGCATGGGGCCTATTTTCAGGGAGATGATGAATAATCCGGTCATTTGTAGTGCAATTTCTGCATTAACAATGGCCTGGGAGAAGAGGTATATCACTGATGATCAATGGGAGCGGCTATATTTCGAGTTTTTCTATTGCTGTTCCTTCTTCTGGAAGTACCCAATTCACATTGCTGCTTTTCTCTTTTGTGCTCCAAGGTTGATCAAAATACTATTGTTCTTCTATCCCCTGTTGATTTCCACTGTGCTTTTCTTGCTGGTTGTATTTAGCCTTGGCCCACAGTTGGAAAGAATGAGGGTTGATAGGGATTTACAGTGGCATAGGTTTAGAGAGGCAGCTGTTCGTGTTGAAGACGATAGCAGAGTTAGTTTGGCATGTCAACAGCAAATGCCTGAGGGGGTCAATAGCAAGCTGGCAGACGGTGCAGATGGTTGGGCAGAATGGACAGAGAGTCTTGAGAAATTAGACCGGTCTATTTTTTATGCAGAAAAACATCCCGGTATAGAGCAAAATGACAAAAATGTTGACTTTGGGGAAACTACAGAGGAGAAGGTTGAAGAGGATGGAGGAAGCCCAATGGGTGTTTCGGGCAAGAGTCTTATTCTAGGCAAGGTAAGAGAGCTTATGGAGAGATTGATTGATGAATTGGGTGGGAGAGTAGAGCTTGATGCTTTGAATGCTTTGGAGAGTATCACGCAAGTCCTGATTGAGAGCACAGGGATGGATTTTCCGAACCAAGGCATGTATACATGCCCTTTTGACATGATAGAAAAGGAGTATGACCTTTCAGATGACAAGCAATTCCACAGAATTTTGTGTGCTGGCGATTCTGAATTGCTATCCAGACAAGGCACTGAGAATACTGAGATCCTTGAGCATTCACCTTGTGAAAGTAAAGAGAATTTTAGGGATGATGAGAGCGAAAGAAGGAACCCTAGCATTCTGGCCATGGCAGAGGCAGAGCTCAAGCAGTCATATGATAGGCATTTGCAGGAAACAGGAAATGTTGGAGACTCTGGATGCTTTATAAACCCACAAAGAATTGAAAGTCAAAACGATGTGGGTTTTGATCATGCGTCAGGAATTTCCAAAGATGAAGAGGACCTCAGTGAAAATTTTATCTTTGTATCTGCAGAGGATGAGTTAATAGATGATGTTCAGTTCCAAATAACAGGTTATGTTCAAAACAATGATTACAAAGCCAGAACGGATAATGTTTTACCAGCTTGCACAGGACAGGGCAATGCATCTTCAGTATCTCAGGATCTAGAAACTAGTGCCTCTGTTCTAGACAGAGAACAGAACTCAAATGGGCTTTGGGAGTTTCCTCGGGAAAAATTAAGAGCATGTACAAGCCTGCCAATTGAGGCTTTGAAAGATGAGTTCAGATGCATGGATGAACTCTGGGAAGCACATGACGATTTTGGGGAGAAGGCCTCTGAAACTGGGAATGTAAAAGATGGGCAGAAAATACACCGTAATAACTGCAATAGAGATCAGCAAGAGCATTCTCAACTTCCATCCTCCTCTGTACCAACCCCTGAACACAAAAATGAGCACCAAAATTTGCTGGCTGGCAAGCTAAGAAACAGTATTTCAGAACCAATCACCTATTTAAAGAGACCCCAGG
This sequence comes from Thuja plicata, assembly GCA_018584345.1. NCBI lineage: Eukaryota > Viridiplantae > Streptophyta > Pinopsida > Cupressales > Cupressaceae > Thuja > Thuja plicata. Next base: position 844,569 of record MU226755.1, read on the forward strand.
TTTTGTCATCGCCAGTTATGCTTGTAGGGACAGCAGAAATGGATCTCCTTTGGGAAAAATACAATGATTCATGCCAGGGATCACTATCTGCAAGGAAGCACACCACAGTAGACCATGGTGGAGATCTCCAAGAAATTCTGGATTCTGATGCAGAGGACTTGCAGGAAGCCTCCCAGGTTTGTTGTCTTCAAGCTTTGAAATTTTCTAAAGGAAAAATGCCTTTAAGAAAACCCAGTTTGAAGAAAATATCCAAGGCCTTGAAAAAGCTTGGTCTTCTGCCACATTTCAGAAGCCGGAAAACCTCTTGATTCTGAGTTGAAAGGTAAGAGATTTAAAAAAAAAAAAAATCAAAAACATGCTTGGCAATTGTCAAGTAAATCTAGATACAGCTCTTATAACATATGTGGTCTATTGACAATCTGATATGAGTTTGTGTAGCATCATCTTTTGATCTGTATATCTATTAATGTAAACTCCTCTTGGAGGAATATTGCGAAACCTAATAACTTGCCTGCAAAGTTACCTTTGGTTTGGGCAGAGTGTATAATAGTCATAGACTGCTTTGAGACCTCATACTTTTGCAGCATGATTTATAGTGTGGGGATGCCGCTTAGTTGAGTCCTTTCAATTTTTTTGTACATACAAAGCTGCAAACATTAAGAGTTCAGTTGAGTTCTTTTACTCAGTTAGCTCATTCAAGTTGCAAACTATGTCTGTATAGGATTATTAAATCAGAGTATACAATATGTTCATCTGCAATAATGAGCAGAGTTTAATGTATTCTTCAGAAATCTCGGATTTGGCACGTTCTAAACTCTTGAAAATGTTATGTAATATATTTGATCCAATGCTTATTGTTTGTAAGAGACTAGATGCAGGGCAAGATCAAACAATCCTTAAGATCAACTGAAACAATGTTTAAAACGTTGCGACCTTTTGCATGCACATTGCATAGGATCCTGTTAATACCTTTTTCATTCACGAGCTCAAGAAACTGCAATTTGAATTCTTTGTTTTCAAAGTTTTGGTGAAGTATGTGGCAAGAATGCTTTGTTATAAAAAATTGTCAGCCTTAGATAGCTGAAAATGTTCATCCTCATAAGCCTCTCCATGCTTGGTATAACTCAAAACTTAAGTTCCTTGTCTGTTAAGTTGATTATCTGCTAGTAATAATTGTAGCCTCTCCATTATTCTGGTTTTCCATTGTTTATAATGTTTGTATAGATGCTTCGACTAGGAATTTCTACCATGATCAATATTTAGCATTCTCATTATGCTCTATGTAATTTAGGAAGCATCCTATTTGCTTATGCTTGTTTACATGAAAGATAACCACATTACTCACTTAGAACCTTCAATTTTGCTTTCTCTATATTTGGTACGAGAGAAAAGATTTGTATTGAATTTTTTGGGGCAATATGACAGGCTTGGGAAAGCTTTGAGATTCACTGGTTCAAAATGCTGATCTTAAAGTTCAACTTCATTCCTGAAAGCTCTTTTTTCGAAATACTAAGGCTGTGGAACCATCAAATCTTTGAAATTCATTTATGCCTATCTTGTTTTTAACAATATTTAGGTTTCTTAGCTGAAATGTTTTCCCAAAACATTATCCAAATCTTACATAAAATGATTGCATATGTCAAAAAATTTCAAGTATTTGTAATAGTGTTTATGGTTTTCTTCAATGATCAGGACACCATACTGTTTAACATTGTCTTCCAACTATCCTTACCAATAAAATAATTACTGTGACAGTAACCATCAATAAATAAAAAAATTGTTGCAAGTCATGTTCTCTCCGATCAGATGCATCAACTGGGTTCATGTGTCCTTTGCTTAATAGTTTTACTGCAGCTTTTGTGCCCTGAGCCTGACTAGTTAAAACTTAAAATCAAAAGAATCTACACATATCCATTGGCTAAACAGAGTTAGAAATATCTAGAAGAAGAGTTCCCAATGGGCTGCAGCTATAGTTCCACGGAGTTTTCTGACAGGGGACTCAGGGATGGGGTACCAAGGGTCTAAATTTGGCGATGGCGAGGGGACAACAGATGGTCATAAACTAGAGTGGGTTCACAAGGCATGCCACACAAACAACCAGCCATGTGTTGGTACCAAAGAGAGGAAAGTTGTTAACACATCAATTTGGAAACTTGCACTTCAAAGCCTGCTTCTGGATTGTTAGGGTTATTCCTGATAGGCTACTTTCTTTGATCTTATGTGGAAAAGGAAAAAAAACAGAGAGTAAATTATTCATGCTTAAATGGTATGTCCCAAGGGGCAATTGCCTGTTTAAGTGCCAAATGCTTTAGCATGCCACTGAATTCTATGTCCTACAATTTGTTTGCAAGGTATTGCTGTTGAGAGGATTTCATCAATCAAAATGATAGCATCCTGTTCTGTGATTGATGGCTGTGACCTACTCTGTACTCTTTTGAAAAATAGAAATACTCTTTTAATTCTTGAAGCTATATGAAATCTTAAGATTGGCCCCGATAGATTAAATTGACTGGCATTAGAAAATACCCTTTGCCTGCATTTGACTGGTTGAAACCACATGGTAAAAGATTCATAAAAGGGAGACATGGAGCTTGCCAATATATGTTTACACTGAACCGGAACTTCAATTAGTGTCCCTTGTGTGTTAGAGATCTTATTTTGGGTTGAGCACCCATCAATCAAACATTTCTTAATTAAATTAAGTACTTGTTAAGAAATGTCATTGGGAAAAATTTCTGAGTGGCAATACTAGAATGAACTGTTAGAAATGTAAACTTATAAATTGATTTGTTTTTCATGAAAGAGTAGAAATCCAATTGTTTGAGTTGTTTAGACCGTATCGCATGAATACTTTGTATTAGTAGAATATAAATCAAAGCTTTTGTGCTTCCAATTGGGTATCTCTTCTGCCAATTGTGTTCTTATTGATGCATCATATTGTCCCTGCATATGAATGTAAGCTATTCGGTGTTGGGGTTTTATCAGTGTGATGGATTAAAAATGCTGTTTATGGAAACTAACTTGTCTTTTAGTAGTTTATGTACCAGTTTACTTGCAGGATGCATGAGAAGGTAGAAAATTAGTATTGGCTCTTTGTTGAAGAGGCATCAATATTTGTTCGTGTTTTAATATCAGATAGTAAAACGAATTCAGACATGATATAAAATCCTCTTTTAATATAGATATTATACAGATTTTTCTATCAATGATGTGAAACCAAAGCTTTTATCTCTTTCTTTCATTTTAGTTACTGTACTTTTGCAATTCAAATAGTACAGATTAATCAAAGTTCAACTTCTGAGATTATTTTGTTGAATGTTTGATAATGTATAATAGGTGTTTCTTAATTTGATTGTGTAAAGTTGTTTTAATGGGCATTTTAGTTTGTATACTATAATCTATCATTAAAATGTAAATTGTAAGAGACGAGAAGTGATGTTGGATCATGAAATATGAACCAATATAATGATGAAAAAAACTTTACAAAGTCCAATCTAAAAACATTTATCATACAATATCATCACGAACTAAAATTTCATAAATTTAATATTTAATAATAATTTTAAACATATCATAATATTCATTCTAAATCCCTTCTAATAAAATATTATAAATTAATTTATTAATGATATGTTTAATTAAAAGTTGTATATTAAAATAATGATCCTCAAAACATACTAGTAGTACAGGACCACCTTTCAATAAAATGAAGAATTATTGAAAACAATATATGAAGCAGAAATAGTCACCACACAATAAAAGAAGAACACAGCCCCACAAGAAAGCAGATGTCAAATCTAGTTATATTGTGTTCTCTACTTTAAGTAGAAAAGTTGTATAATACAAAAATAATTAATACTGAAGATGGGGAAGACTTTAACAAAAGCAAAGAGTTTAAAGGTCCATTATGCACAGATGGGACCCGAAGTTGGAAATACAGACTCCTCACAATTAAGCCCTTGGGAAAAGGCCTCATAATGATGTTTGATATTTTATCATCAACCCAGGTGGCAAGCACATCACTAAAAGATTTTTTTAGTTGTATTAGGGGAAAAAAAATCTGCCAGATTTGGGAAATGTGATCTAGAAGCTACTACAAACTACCAGGAGTCTATGTTAAAGTCATGGGAGTCTTTCATCTCTATAGAAAATCTGATTTAGACTCTGCTCCCTTGCATCCAGAAATCCTAACAGTCAATAGATCTTCTTGACTATGTCCCTGATAATGACTTCAGAACTGATAATGCAAGCATGTAATGGAAAATCTTTATACTAAAAAACATGCTCTTGTCAATTACAACAGTGGTGAATGAGACCTCTGAGGAGGAGGTGTGAAATAAACAAATAGACGTCTTATTCACGGCCAAGACAGAAAGGATGAAACGTATCATTAAATAAGTGGAAAAGACATTTTGCAATATTATTGGTGTTTTTTTAAATCATAGAGATTGCAAATCTTACTGATAAGAGATGCCCGTTACGTCAAACACAGGGCGAGAATCGTGATTGCAAACAAATTGTCTAATCCGAATATGGTGGGATGCATTTTATACTGTACACAATCTGGTCGTGGAGAATACCCCTAAAAAAGCGGCGTATATTTCTTCTTAATAACCACTAATTTGATCATTTCCTCTTTAAGATTCATTATTACTTGTCAATCATCTTTTTGTATAATATGAACATAGATAGTTGGGATTCCTTCAACGTTTATGACTCCAAGGTATCTCAGCATAGGTGGCAAGTGCAATCATAGAAAGATACTTTCTACTTATATTGTAAATTTTGAAAACTTTAATTTAATTTAATTTTATGAATTTGTGTAAGTTTTTTTTTAAATTAAAACTTATATATCTATAAGAAAAGGTAGGATGATATAATGTCATTTCTAAGAGCTAAACAAAATAACAATAAAGTCGTTAAGAAGTGAGAATAACAATAGTAGGAGGCGAAAGGCAGGCCTAGTTATCCAATTTTTCTCATACATCAATGAGGTTTGAGGTGACGTCGGGAACAAACCACCCCTAATCCATTTTAACTTCTCCCTCCTCCTTACATTTGTCTACTTTCCTTGTTAGTGAAATTGCCAAAGCAATCTGCGGCAACCACTTAGAGGAGTCTAGCCAACCACCGCCACCACCACCACCACCAGTTAAGAGATGATTGTAGCAACCACAAGTGGACAACTCTTCTCTCCTCAAGGATCACCCAGAGGCAGAGCCTCTTTGCAAAGGCAAGGCAAAATACTGCTAAGCCAAGCCACCCCTATTGCAAGAGTGGTGATGAGGAGCTTGAGATTCCTATCTTTTCATAAGGAAAAATAATCCACCTTGAAAGCATGTCAGATATGGGTATGCTTATAAGGGATGCAAGGCCAATCTCCCAAAAGAGCCATATACATGAAAAAAGGTTATGGGTGGAAGAGGTGAAAAAAAGTCATAGATCTAACTCCACATTTGTTGAGCACAATGACAAAACTAGAGGAGATGCTTGAAGGACTATGTTTGACCACAAAATGGACAATGAGGGTCCAAAAACCCATATACTGAAGGTGATAACCCATATGCAAGCCTTGGAAAAGAATACACTAAGCAAAATGGAGAAGCTTAGGATCAATAACGGTTAACTAGATGTTATGAAACTAGCATTGCCAGATAAATAAAGGTGACTATAAATGTCACACAAATTTAGAGAAAACATAATATGAAGGTGCAGAGAGAGCTAGTAGTACCGCAAATGTGGCTCATAGTTGCAGAAAGTGGTGTTTGGAGAGTGAAATCCATTTTTTTTTACCAAGGCTTGACTGTGTGAATGTCACTTTAGTGTGGCATATCTAGAGGGAAAGTTGACATATCAATGTTCAACATCTCAAATCTGGTTGGAAAACCCAAAACTAGAATTTTGAAACTTCCCAAGAGTGAAGATTCATAGAAGCTCTCAAAAAATATCACATGGAGTATGGATTTATTTTTTGTGAAATTGCAAGGCACAAACCCAATGATGAAAAAGCCATTGAATCTGAATAAGTAGATACCACTAGAGGTTGTGCTAACTTTACTAGATAGCACATCTCAAAAGCTAGAGCTAGCCCACCAAAGTCAGGGCTTGACTACTCACAAGCATGCTAGATACTTTTGGTTACAAAAGTGCACTTGATATGAAATACATATTTCATAACCAAAACAATCTAAAAATTTGTTCACTTCCAGACAAGCCAATGAAACCAATGTTCTCCCCTTCCATATCATGCAATGTTCTCTCCTTCAATATCATAAAATATTATCCCCTTCCATATCATGCAAGATTAGCTCCTTCCATATCAACAACTGCTTTGATACAATATTCTCACCTTCCATATCATTAACTCTTGGATAGTTGCCTTAGCAATAGTATCAAACAACAACATGACACATATCAGAAACACTACACTTATCTTCATCATCAATGAGCTTAACACATATTTATAGATATCAAGATAAAATCAATGACAACACTAATGCCAACAATCTTCCCCTTTGTCATTGATGGAAACACCCTAGAAGTATCCACTCAAAATCCCCCTTTTCTATATCTCTCTTCCTTTGACATAAACGACAAAGGGCCTTGTGTTGTATCCACTCTGTATTTTTTAGATGTCTCTCCTTTTTTTTCTACATCATACAAAATTTCTTTCAACCAAGCTACATGCTCCCCCTAAGAGCAATAATCACATCAATCTAGGAGACAAAGATATACATTGAATTTCTACCCCTTAAAAAGATGAGCCAAATTATTCATATAATTTAGAAGAGGGCTTCTATCTGAGATACTCAAATGTATCCTTTGACAACGCCTCATTAAATATGTATGCAATATGATACTTTGTATGTACATACTCCAATCTAACTTCCTTCTCTGCAACATTTGCTCTTAGGAAATGATACTAGATGATGATATGTTTAGTCTTTGAATGCATTACCAAATTCTTTGAATTTTTTTATGGCACTTGTATTATCAAGAATGATAAGAATAAGCTCATGTCATACATCGCTTTGATATCCTTCAATGTCTATTTCATCCAAACCACTAGAGTGGCAACATTATGTAGCAATGTACTTAGCTTATGCAATCGACAAAGATACAAAGTTTTATTCATTTTTGAACAAGGAGACAAATATTGTTGGAGATTTGCTTCTGCGCAAATAATTGATTATATGTTTGTCATTGATGACAACATATAATATACAACAGTGTTCTATATGTAATTATCAGTACAGATGGTCTGGAGCTATGCGTGTTCATTTCCATGATGTATACATGTTCTAGATGCTATGTGCATTCACGTCGAGTCAGATATGAAGTTTCAGTTGAGTTATGCTAACCAGTTATGACAGTTACAGAGAATGAAGACTATCTGTGAAGAGCCGATGTAATTACATTATTTCTTGAGTTGCGCCTATCTTTGGGATATGCGTGTTTGTATTCATGTTTAGTTATGAGTTAAAGATAATTATCTAAAGGCGCCAAACATGTTCTATCAGAATTGTGAAGTTGGAGTTAATTTGGTGGAGCCGAATTTGTGAAGCGTCGTGTCTATTCAGTCTAAGTTGCGTGTTTCTGATCAGGTTGTGTGGATGATGTGGCTGACTAAAGAAGTATTGAAGGGACTCCTAGAGCCGACAAAGATCACATCCTTTGGAGAAGATACTTATAGTAGTTCATTTGATGAACGCCAAGTGTGAATGAGAAGAATAAAGACAAAAAAAGTACAGAAAAGAATGTCTGTTGTTTTGGGACAGTAGAGACATTTCATTCATCAAGAAAAGATCTATGTGAAGAAGAAGTGGAAGTATACAATACACTGGAAATGATCAAGATAGCAGGTCTACTCAAACAGTTCATCGATCAGATATAGTGTATATCTGTTCTACTGAAGGTTGCAGCCTTCATCATTTTAGCAGTGAGCTTTTGGACAGTGAGTCCTCACCCCTAACAGGGTTACTTGTAAAAGACTCCTAACAGGGTCTGACCTTTAACCAGGTCTCTGTACTTATTGCATTGTAAAGAACAACTCCTAACAGGGTTGCAAGATCTCTTAACAGGGATAATTATACTCAAGTACAGTTCTTTGTGGGTGCTAATTCCCACCAGGGTTTTTACCTATTTGGTTTCCCTATAACCAAAATTGTTGTGTTCTCTATTGTGTTATCTGAATGTGCATTTACTTTATGTTAATTGATATCTAAGTAAAGAAAATAATTAAAGTAGCTGATAACTGATTCACCCCCCCATCTCAGTTATCCTTTGGGACTATTCTAACAATTGGTATCAAAGCACAGTGCCTTGGACAGAAAGCCTAACAACTTAAGGCAGATCAGATGGCATACTTCAGGAAAGAGAGTCCTAAGTTCGATGGAGAAAACTATCTTGACTGGAAGAACAAAATGATAACACATCTTCAGTGCATTGGATTTGAGATCTATGAGATTGCCACTCAAGAAATTGAAGTTCCCACCTTGAAAGACCTTGCAGAAGAAGACTATACAATTAAACAAAAGGAAGTGTTCACTCATAATGCAGTCGCCAAAGAAGCCCTAATTAGTGCCCTATCCCACAATGAATTTTCTGAGATCAAGAAGGCAGATAAAGCATACTCTATTTGGAAATACTTAGAAGATATGTTTGAAGGAGACATCCAAGAAAAGAATGCATGCATAAAGACATGGAATAAAAGGTACAACAACTTAGAGATGCTACCTGAAGAAAACATCATAACCTACAATCAAAGAATTAATGAAGTAGTTTCAGGTATCAGGAACAATGGTGGAGAAATTTCAGAGGATGATATAGTGGACAAACTAATGACCACACTAACAGCAGACTATGAGAGCAAGATCAATATCTTAGATGAGACTATGCAATTTTCAAAAGACTTCAAGAGAGAAACTTTGATCAACAAAATATCTGCATTTGAGATATCAAGATTGAAGACAAAACCCAAAAGTGAAACAACTTTCAAAGCCTCAGTCCACAGCAAGAAATCCATAAGCAGCTCTAGTAATAATGAAGAAGTGGATACAGAACTAGAAGAAATCATTTCTATGATTTCCAAGAAAGAAAGAAAAGGTAAAGGGAAATATGAAGGACAACTACCATTCAAATGATTTCATGCAACCAAGTTGGTCACTTTGCATCCAAGTGTCCTACAAGAGTCAAGAAGTTCAGATTAGATTACAAGCCCAAGTACACTAAGGAATGTTATCATGCTAAAGATGGTGTAACTGATGATGCTTCAGGAGAAGATGAAATTGGTTTCATTGCCATTAAAGACATTGAAAAGATGCTTGAAGAAATGGACAAAGAAGATGAAGAAAAAGCACAAGAGTTAGCATTAGTTTTAAAAGATGACATCAGAACTGACTGGATCATTGACATCGGATGTTCACACCACATGACAGGAGACAAAGACATATTTGTACATTTGTAAAAATACAAAGGTGGCATGGTTAGATTTGGAGATAACACCCCCAAACCTATCATAGGCAGAGGTTCTATCACTTTAGATGGAAAGAATAAGACAGATGATGTTCTTTATGTTGATGGTTTACATCATAACTTACTAAGTGTTGGAGAGTTGCTTGATAAAGGATATCAGTTGGAATTCAAAAACAACCAGTGCATCATTAAAAACAAAGAAGGAGACATGATTGCATCAGGCTCAAAAACCAAAGGTAATGTCTTTCAGCTCAATTCAGAAGTAAGTTGTTTTGTTGCAAAAGTGGATGACAGTCGGCTATGGCACAAGAGACTTTGTCATATCAATTTTGACAACATAGTCAAGATAAGTATGTAAAGGCAGTAAGAGACCTTCCAAGTATTGCAAGAACAGTTGACACCATGTGCAGGGAATGTGTGATGGGGAAGCATGTGAGGACCTCATTCAGGAGCAAACAAGACTCTGCAAAAAACAAATTAGATCTGATACATACAGACCTATGTGGACCTACTCAAACAAGATCTTACTATGGAGAAAGGTATTTCATTTTGTTTGTTGATGATTTCTCAAGGATGATGTGGGTTGCATTCTTAAAAGACAAATTTGAAGCTTTTGAGAAGTTCAAAGTGTTCAAAGCTAAGGTTGAGAATGAATCTAGACTAAAGATAAAATGTTTGAGATCTGATAGAGGAGGAGAATTCACCTCTGACCAATTTTATGATTATTGTGAAGAACATGGAATAAAGAGACAGTTAAGTGCACCTAGAACCCCTCAGCAGAATGGGATTGCAGAAAGAAGGAACAAAATAATACTTGACATAGTGCGCACTATCATGATTGAAGGAAAGGTTGCTCATACTTATTGGAGAGATGCGGTCAATACAACAGTCTATACTATCAATAGAATACAATTAAGGTCAGGCACAGACAAGACACCCTATGAACTTTGGTTTGGTAATATACCTACTGTAAAATACTTCAGAATCTTTGGAAGCAAGTGCTACATCAAGAGAGATGATAGCACTGACAAGTTTGATGCTAGAAGCGATGAAGGTATTTTTCTTGGTTACTCTACTAAAAGAAAAGCCTATAGATGTTTTAATCTAAGATTAAAGAAGATCATTGAAAGTACTCATGTGAAGATTGATGAGAAGTTTATGATTCAAGAAAGATATTATGACTATGCTCCCATGATTGAAGATGAGTTCAGACCCATCAATAAGGACACAATTATTGAAGAAATTTTTTTCTGTATTGATGTTTCATGTAACAATCCTGAACCAAGTGAAGAAGAATCACATATTACAGATGAAAGTATCAATCCTAAGAACTCAAAATAAACATCCAAATACCACTCTAAAGAAGATATCATTGGAGATCAGAGCACAAAAGTCTTGACAAGATCTAGAGAAAAAGGTTCAACCACTGATGAAAAGATATGCTTACTTTCACAGATTGAACCCTTAAGTGTTAAAGATGCATGCAAAGATTCAGATTGGCAAAGTGCCATGCAACAAGAATTAGATCAAATAATCAACAATGAAACATGGGAACTGGTCCCTAGACCTCATGACAAGAATGTGATTGGAAAAAAGTGGATATTCAAGAACAAAATGAATGAAGAAGGAACAGTGGTAAGGAACAAGGCAAGATTAGTGTGTAAAGGATATGCACAGAGAGAAGGTATATTTTACACTGATACATTTTCCCCTGTGTGTAGACTTGAAGCTATCAAGTTGTTTTTGGCCTATGCAACATTCAAGAACTTTAAGGTATACCAAATGGATGTCAAGTTAGCTTTTCTAAATGGTGACTTAAAGGAAGTGTAACCACCTAGATTTTGTCTTCTTTGACTATAGACCCTATTTTCCCTAAGTGTGATCATACCCCCAGTTATGTCCAAACGACCATGTTACCACTTGGCATAATTCATTCAAAACAGATTTAATCTCCTAAGTGATCTAATCACTAATTTACATTAATCACTTTAGCCAATCCAATCAATTCAATTCAATCAGTTCAAATCATAACCTGGCTAAGGTAATTAATTTAAAAGGGAATTAATGAAATCCTATTTATACCTAATCACTTGCCAAATCAATCCCCTAGCCTAAATTAATTCAATTTGGCTATAGTCCTAATTAATTATTACAAAGCAATCAAAAACTTAAATGATTAATTAAAATCCCTATTATTAAATGAATATGTTATTACAACAATTCATTTTATTAATATTCCCTCAGACCTAACCAATCTCAAATACATAACTGTATAGTCGGGAAATGGAAGCACTTCCATTTTAGACTTTCTTAGCCTTCTGAGTAAGTGGTTTGGGGCCATGACGAGCGCCTTGAATGGGTTCCTGATCTTGACATGGCTTCCCCCCTGTTCTGTCCCTCTTTCCACTCCTGTTTAGCCTGATTTCTGCATTTTGGACTCCAGACTGGTGTTTCTGGGCTTCAGGGTCAGAGTCAACCTTTTAGGTTTATGTCGACCTTGACCCTGACCTAGACCTCGACCCTGACCTAGGTCAAGGTCAACCTCGACCTTGATCCAGGGTTCAGATCCCGGGGTCTCACAGTTTTTAGATGTCGGCCTTTACAAAAAGTGTTTCCCGCTTCCGAGTCGGCTGTTTCAGGTTCTGAAGCATTGATACCTCAATTATATTTAATATAGGTCCTCTCCTAGGGGTAAAGGCTTTAATGAAAATTTAATCCTCCTATGTAGGCCTCCTTAGAAGATTGTGCCCTAATTTCATATAAAAGGGAAGATTTCTCTCTCATTTTCTTTAAGCATTAGGAATCATCATCAAGCGAATGAAGTCTTCTAATTGTGATCAAGCATTCATCAATTCTAGCAAGCTAAGGAGTAAGATTTCAAGAAAGCATTCATCCATTCAAGCATCCATTTTCATGAAGGAGATCCATTGGAGGCCATTGAAGGATTCAAGCTACACAATGCCCTTTTGGTGATCTCTCCATCCACCTTCTTCCAAGCCTATTCCAAATTCAAGAACCCATTCAAGACTTGGTGTTGGAGATCTACAAGAAAGAGATTGAAGACATCATACCTTTCTACATTCCACATTTTGAAGCATACTTGTGGATTGAAGGATTCGAATCCTCCACAAGGAATTTTTACAAGCAAGGTGAATTTATGCATTTACTTTGTTCATTTCTGCAATTTCAATTACATATATTTGAGGTTAATTCCAAAACTGGGGTTTGACCAAGGCAAACCCCTCCCCCACAACAAACAATCCTCTTTTTCTTGCAAGTACAGGTTTAGGATTGCAGTTTTGAGACCATATCTAGATACCCATTTTGGCTTTCTTTTGGACGGCGTGAACATATTTTTTGTCGGACCTGTGTAGGTCAAGGTTGACATTATTGGGTCAGGGTTGACATTTGTCGGTCAAGGTCAACCTTTTTCATAAGAGGACATCAGAATGGAAAAATATTTCTAGGTTTTTTTCATCTCTGCATTCTGGTTCGGGATCAACAACAAGATTTTCCAGAAACAGTCTACAGACCTCAGAAAATAGCATTCTTTGATCTGCAAATTTGCAAGGTTGGTTCTTCTTCCTATCCTTTTCAATTACTATTATCAAACATATTCATTTAATCAATTTATAGAATTTAAGACATCCTTCTTGTTCTCCTTTCCAAATAGTTCAATTCATTTGTGCATTAGCCCTTTCTTTGGGTTGATCAACTTGGATCTCCCATTTGTGCATTTGAGGATAAAAAGGAACATCTTATCTTCTCCTTAATTACAATTGCAATACTTAATCAATACAATTCAATTAAAGTTAAGGAATTCAATACATTCTAAGAAAATCAATAATCAATCAAATCATTCAATTTTAATATATTAATAAACAATCTCTATTTCAATCCTTTATATTTTCGTAACAACACCACATTATAATTTATACGTTACATTTTGGTGAACTCGTGATAGACAAATCTTTCTTTTTGGTGTTAGATTTACATTGTTTATGCTAGATTTTGCATGTTCTTTCAAATTGCATTTAAATTCAATAGATCAAAATTTTGTGTGAGTTCATTTGCATTGTATTGGTGTATGAGCTTTACCACATCTAGTCCTACTTATAGTATCCCGGTTAGAAGAAGCCGTAGACTTATGGGTTCCTTTGATCCCGAGTCTTCC
>MU226755.1:865143-948679 GCA_018584345.1 Thuja plicata
TCCATTTATCCTATAAATAGGATGGATTTTGAGCTCAAATGGCCCTGAAATTGAAAGTCTTTTATTGTATTGTTATAATGCTCCTAATTTTGAAGAGTTGATAGCATCCTTATGCTGCCCATATTTGTAGAATTGAAGGAGCAATCTCATGTTGCTCATGTTTTAGGGACTTTCATATTGCATCATAGCTTCTTTCTACTTTATATTGTTATAATCTTCATTTAGAGCTAGAATGCATGTTTTTGAATCATTTAGATTAATTTTTATTTGAATCTTCCGTTCTTAGGTTGTATTTGTCACTGGAATATGCATAATCTGAGGGCTATTATGTCATTTTTCACACTCCTCCTAGATAGGAAGCAATAGATCGATTTTGGTGATTTCTAGGTTTGCTAACCTCTTGTTTTCACTAATACAATGATTTATTGAAGTGTTGTGTCTCTTAATAGGTACAAAAATCACACACACATATCTGGCGCCCACCGTGGGGAAAGATTGCTCAAAATTTCACCAAATTTTTCTCTCTACCCTCAACATTTTCAAAATTTGCAGGCAGTTTTTCATTTTTGGGAGCAACTTATCATTTTCGGTCATTCTTTTATTGTTTCCGGGAGAAACTTATCATTTTTGGTAAATCTTTTATCGTTTCTGAGAGTTTTATTGTTGACTGTCATTGCACTTCCAGAAGGTAAAATTTGACCTTAAAATTGTTTCTAGTAGTTGTTTTTGTGTTTTTGCTATGTATTATCATTTCGCGTAAAAGGAATATCGTCCTGGGTACAGTTTATCGTTTGGGGTTAGTCTTTTATCATTTTTAGGGTTTATCATTTTGGGTCTCTGAAATATCGTTTTTCGTCCAGGGGGCAGAAATACAGGGTTCTAGCATTTGCAAATTTGATTTCTAACTGGCTAACTTGGTTGTTTCCATGATTGTGATCCTATTTTTAGCCTAACTTGTGTTTGCAGATTGCTGTCAGAACTAAGAGAGCGAAAAGAAGATACTAACTTGTGGTTTTACAGATTATTGATCCTTTATCTTGACTTATATTCTTTTCTTATGCTTTTGAAACTAACAACATTTTCCAATCTTATACTAAATTGACTAGAGGAATATGCTCTTTTCCTTTTTAAGGAAAATCAGAAACTCACAAGTCAATGTATGATTTGAAAATAAATTGGAGTAATTGAACAAAGCAAACCTCATTGTCTAATTTTGGGATCAGTAGATGAACAACACAAATCACTAAATCTTGTGGTTCAAATGAACAAGTTTTATCGTTTAATTCATTTGGAATCAACAATTGAACAATCAAAGCACTAAATTTGTGGGATAAATGAACAAGTTCAATCATTTAATTCAATTTGGATCAGTAATTGGACAAGAAAAGCACTAAAAACTGTGGTCAATTGAACAAAGAAAAATTTACCTTCAAGTATCCTATTTTTCTTAAATAGGAACAATCTAAATCAAACTCAACATAGCTTAAAGGAATGAACATTTATTTGTGTGTTTTGGGAGAAAACGACATGGATTAGGAGAGGATGCTCTTTTTCTTCGGAAGAATCATAAATCTAGACGTCCTACACTTGCCAATGCTTTGTAAGCTTATTTAATAGTAGAGGGCTTACCGGTTGAGGAAAAAATCTCCCGGGAATGACCCAAGTGAGGACAGGTTTTACGCCAACCCTTCCAACTCACTGTAAGATATGAAATGGGGTGATTTGAATGTTACTAAAATGTAAAGGAGGAAAATTGTGATTTAAGGAGAGGGTTTGAATTGTTAATTGTTATTTGTGTTGATTTCCTTAACCCCACTTCACACTTACTTGAATTTGATTGATTGTATTTTACAATTGTGATTGTGATTAAGGGAAGATAAGATGCTCCTTTCTTTCACCCTCAAATACACAAATAGGAGATCCAATTTTGATCAACCTCAAAGGGTTAATACACAAATGAATCTAATATTTGGAAAGAGACTAAGAAAGGCGATCTTAAATTCTATAAATTGATTGATTAATATGATAAATGACAGTAATTGAAAAGAATAGGAGAAAGTACCAACCTTGCAAAATGGCAGATCAAAGATTTCTATTTTCTGAGATCTGTAGACTATTTCTGGAGATGTTGACAGTTGATACCGAACCAGAAGATAGAGACGGACAAAACCTAGAAATATTTTTCCGTTCCGATGTCGTCTTATGAAAAAGGTCAACCTTGTACCACTTTTTCCAACTCGATCTACTCAACTCCGAAAGTGTCCCTGTTCACACAGTCTGAAAGAAATTCGAAAAGGGTATCTAGATCTGGCCTCAGATTTACAGTCCCAAACCTATACCTACAAGAATTTTTTTTTTTTGGCGGAAAGGGGTTTTCCTTGGTCAAACCCTGGTTTTGGAGTTAACCTTATAATATAATTGAAATTGCAGAGATAAACAAAGTAAACACATAAATTCACGTCGCTTGTAATGTCCTTGTGGCGGATTCGAATCCATGGATCCACAAGTATGCTTCAAAATATGGAATGTAGAATGGAAGGATGTCTTCAATCTCTTTCTTGTAGATCTCCAACACCAATTCTTGAATGGATTCTTGAACTTGACAAGGGCTTTGGAAGAAGATGGATGGAGAGATCACCAAAAGGGCACTTTTTTTGGCTTGAATCCTTCAATGGCCTCCAATGGATCTCCTTCATGAAAATGGATACTTGAGAATGATGGATACTTGATTCAAATATTTCTTAATTGCTTGCTTGGACTTCCCTTCATAAGGATGCTTGATGCTTGATTAGAAGACTTCAATTGCTTGATCATGGTTCTTAAGACTTAGAGAAAATGAGAGGAGAAGGCTCCCTTTTATATGAAATTTGGGCACAATCTTCTAAAGAAGCCTACATAGGATAATTAAATCATCATTTAAGCCTTTACCCCTAGCAGAGGACTAATATTAAATATAATTTAGGAATCAACCGATTCAGAACCTGAAACAGCCGACCCGAAAGCAGGAATAAACTTATTGTGAAGACCAACATCCCGGAAACCAAAAGTTCCCAGGATTTGGACCCTGGGACAGGGTCAAGGTCAGCCCTATCCTAGGATAGGGCTAAGGTCAACCCTGTCCTAGGGAAAGGTCAAGGTTGACCCTGTCCTTAGATCCCAGGATCATAGGTTAGAGACCCAAAATGTAGAATTTAGGTCAGGAAATGGAGGTTATAAAGGAAGGTCAGGGGGGAAGCCATGTCAAGATCAGGAACCCATTCAGAGGTGCTTGTCATGACCCCAAACCACTCACTCGGAAGGCTAAACCAGTCTCCTATGGAAGTGTTTCCATTTTCTGACTATACACTCACTATAAATAATTGCTTCCTCGTAGGCCAAAGCCTCGGAAGATGGAGCCGGTTTTGTTCATGGAATTTCGACATCATTCCTTGAACATGCTTGGGTATGTGTAGAGAGGAGCCGCTTGAATCTTTCTTGTGAGAATACACATATTTAGGTACTCATAGGCATATATGTCTCAATTTTTCCTTGTGCAATTCTATGTGGGACAGTTTCGAATGGATTACCCAATAATAGACAACATTTCAACTGAAAGAATTCTTGATTCATCCCCGAAAGGGTGATAATCTTTGTGAAAGGAAAAAAGTAATTTCCCCAAGACACTCATCATATCATGCCCTCACTTGCATTTGGAGTTGGCTAATACAACATCATGACTGAAGCCATTGCGTGCTTGGTGATGGTTGTATTCTAATTAGCATTTGAGTGTGTACCTAAGTCAATGAGCAAAGATTTTCATTCTCCACCTAGAAAATAGGGATAAGATGTGTGTCTGTTTCACCCTCTTAATAATGCAACAATGCTTGATGTGACTGAAAATCATTAAAAGATAACACCTTCAAAGAAGAAAAAAAATTCAAACCTTGGTCTACATGTGTTTTTTTTTACTCATTGAAAAATCTCAAAACGTGATCTTCAAACTTCACGCACTTCCAAGACAAAACTGAAAACATTTGAACAATGGGAACTTGCATCATTGCTTCTCCAAGGAAGATAGTTTATTTTGGATCCCCTTTTGACTCTTTAGTCTATCCTTATTGCTTCTTTTGGTCTCACTGTGGCTGTATCAAAAACTTTTTTAGACATTTACTTTACATGTCCTATCAGACTCTTACAATCTATCTCAATATGTGTGGTCTACCCACTTTTTACAACAACTTGATTCCCAGCTCACTATCAGGGCATTCTAACCCTCTGATGCTGAAATCATTTACTTCCACAAAAACTCAAATGATACTTCCACCTAGACACACTCACTTGAATGATTTGAGACTCTGCTTGACATTATTGGGAAACGTTGATGAAAGTTGAGACATAACCACATGGTTAACACAAGATGCAACAAGTACATTTCTAAAGGATTAGAAGTGCCTCCTAAATCAACACACTTTCTGGGAGAAACATCTCACAGTTCCCTACTTGATCTAGAATCTCCACAAATGGATAGAAACACTCACAAATTGAGTGCAACTTTTGAAGAATATGGCAATAGAAAGAGTCAAAATCATGAAGATGTGGATGAGAATGAAGAAACCACCTTTGAACATGATCCATTTGGATCAGATAGTGAGGGGGAGATCCCTGAAGATGAGTACAATAAACTCAAATAGAGTAAGAGGTTCCACAAGATATTGGAAAGGATAATTGATGACGATAAAGAGAAATACTTCCTCCATCTAGCCTCCACGGGTGTCAAATTACCTAAGGATTACGATGTCAAACAACTCAAAGAAAAGGAAGTACCAACTCCTATATTTATTCTTTGCAAACAACTAACATTGATGCAAATGGAGCTTACAAACCTCAAATAAGAGAAAGCTAAACCGAAATCACCATACTCTTTGGACTCCATTTGTCCATTCCCTTTTGATAAGAGTATTACTATGGTTTCATTTCCTCCCAACATGGCAAGACTGAAGTACAAAAAGTACACATGAGAAACTAACCCACATGATCATGTAAGGGAATTTTGTGCTTTGAGCATCGAATACATGCACAAACCTACATACCTCATGTGACTATTTCTAGGAAGTCAAGGAGGTAATGCCATGGAGTGGTTCTCAAAACTAAACCCTAAGGTTAAAACATTTGAAGTGCTAATTCAATGCTTTATCCAGCATTACTCCTATAACATAAAAACAACATCATGTGACCATGATAGATCTATGTAACATTAAACAAAAGACTAGTGAATCATTTACACACTTCCTACAAAGATGGAGGAATATGTTTGCATGATATTCAAGGGCCATTCCCGAATCAGAGAAGATGGAAATCTTTGTTAATAACTTGGTGCCTAAATTGAACTACACATTACAAATGCAAGACTCACCAAGCTTCAACGGAATGATTAAGAATGCCCTCCATTTCAAGGAAGTCATGGTCAAAAGGGGGGAGATCACCCTTCAAAACAAAAAACAAAACCAACAAATCCAACTCCAAGCCTAAATGGTGGAAAAAGAACAAGAATGTTGTCAACGATGGCGTAGTAGATGCATCCAATGTTGGTCCTAAACCTGAGGTATTCAATGTCACTAACAGTACGCAAGCAAGCAAAGATGCCAAGGTAACAACTCCCATGCCCAAAACAAACAATGATAATGACAAGGGATGATCATGGACCTCCAAACCTCAAAGAGAATTTACTCCTTTGGGAGAGCCTCTTGAGACTGTTCTAAAAACACTATTGGATAACAATGTTCTTACTATCCTAGATTCCAAACCATGGGAACCAATGATCAAACCTAGATGGTGGGATGATAAATCCTACTGTGTCTTTCGCAAGAACAAAGGACACAAGACTAATAATTGCCTTAAGCTTAAACATGTCATTCAAGACCTTATCGAAGGAGGAAAGATCAAAGTAGACGGACACACTACCAATGAAGATCATACAACATTCAATAAACCATTCCCTAATTATGACAAAGGGGAAACATCTAAAGGGAAAGGTAACGAAGTCAATTACACCTATTCCAACAATGATAATGTGATTAATATGCTAAACGTTAAAACGTAATCAATCAATGTGGTCACGATCAAAGGTGTTTCATTCCATTCAAATGCAGTGACACAGAGCCAAGTGTAGGTCACGGTCAAAGGACCCCAAAAACTAGTATCAACATCCAAGGCTCCTATCATTACTATTCCCAAACTAGTAGAAAAACTCATGGTTACTATTCCTAGAGCAAAGTATGACTTGGTAGATCAATTGCAACGAACCTCTACCAAAATTTCCATTTTTGAGTTGCTCAAAATATCCACAGTACATAGGGAAATCCTCAAACAAGCTCTACATGCTGCTAACGTCCCAAAGGATATTGATATAGAAAAATTACAAGCAATGGTCAATCACATCTCAGCACCACATTATCTCTCCTTTTCTGAAGAGGAGGATAAGTCATTGACACATCCACATAATCAACCCCTCCATATCAAAGTCCTTATTCATAAATCTGATGTTAGGGGTGTGTTGATATATGGAAGCACAAGATTGAATATCTGTACACTTGATCTAATCAAGATAATAGGTCTCTTAGAACAGACAACTAACTCTAGAAGCAAAATAACTATCAAAGCTTATGACGAGGAAGAAAGATTCTCCAAAGGTCTCATTGTTCTGCCTATCCGGGTCGGACCAATTGAGAGGAATGTCATTTGTTAAGTTTTGGATCTACCCCTGGCCTACAATATCCTATTGGGGAGACCATGGATTCATGAAATGCAAGCTGTGACATCTACTTACCACTAGTGCATAAATTTCCCACATAATGGGGTGGAAGTGACGATTCCTGCAGATGCTAACTACACTTGTAACAATATCAAACCTGGTAGTATGATCCTGCATAACAAGGAGGCTATGGATATGATTGCTCCTGAAACTACCAAGGACATGGTTATGAAGAGTTTTGGAAAAACCCTAAGACTTGAAGAAACAGGTATGGGAGAGTACAAGCTGGACCTGACTCCATCACTGACAGAACTTCCAGTGTCACCAAGATCCTATGGAAACCTTCCTCGACATTCACACCTACAACATCCAAGGAGCCAGAAGTACACAAAGTGAATGGCATGGTAAAGGCATCCACATATTCTTTAGATAACACAGAAGAATAGGCAGTCTTGGACTAGATTTACAAAGGAGAACCGATGGAAGCTGAGGTCAAACATGTAGAGATATCCCTAGAACAGTATGGAAAGGGATATGATTTCCTCAAATAGATGGGATACAAAGGAAAGGGACCTCTAAATGACACAAGATGAGGGATTATTGAGCCTATACCCATGGAGTTCCAGAATACCAAAGACAAAATAGGACTAGGTTTTAATGCTAAAACTGATAAACCTGCTTCTAAAGATAGTCCAACCTCAGACAAAGGGAGTGATGAAATAGAAAAACTAGAACAGTGGTCATATGAAAGATTATTACATGTTGGCACAGAGGATCCCAACTATCAAGGAGAGAGCTACGTACCCAGCTTTGTGGTACCACAAGATCTTCACACTCCTTTGTTAGCACAACCTCCCATTCAAGAGGTAGGAGACTCAACAACAGATGATTCAGAGACACCCTTGATAGAAACAACTACATCAAGCACACCCCGACAACAGGATTTACATCCTAACTGGGGGAAATTGGTCATGATTTCACATGTCCTTGATCTACCACACTTTGATCCACAGGTAGCTAACTGGGTACATCAAATAACCATTGTTGAATACTTAAACAGATCTGATGATGAAGTCACTGACTCTCATGATTATGAATGGGATGAGCTATCTGTCGCCACTGAAGATATTGGAATAGATAAAATTCACATGTTTGTGGCACCCTCAGCTCCTTGCAAATAGCCCAACACTACTCCTGACGACATGGATAATCTTTAAGTAGAAGAAGAGTTCCTTCCCTTGATCATTGATGAAGAAATTGGTGATTACATAAGTCTAGAAGAATTTCAGAGGCTACAAGCAAGAAGCCTCCTTTTACGGAGAGATGATGATGAGATTTCTACTGACGAGTCACTAGATTTTGGTCCACATATGACTAATGATGACCCTTTTTATAATGATCTCACTCTTATTGATCTAAACATTGAAGAAATTATCTTAATGAAACATGTCATGTCAGTTAATGGTCTTGATGCTAACGCGATGTTGTCTCTCCCAGATTCTGACTCCCTATCATTGATACTTCCAGACTTAATTGATTGGACTAAAATAGATCCTACTCCTATCCTCGACTTTCCCAATGACTATACCCTAGCTTTCTATCTCAATGCTTGTGAACCTCATCCCTCTTCCACCAATGCAAGGAGCGAGAATATGTCACAAGAGGATATCAAGTTTCTTAGTCAAAAATTAAAAAAAAAACAAAAGAAAAAGAGGGCTGATGGTGAAAACCACTTTGTGGCAGTGTCAGATCCTAAAATAGTAAAAATAAAAGACGTATCCCATGGTGAAAACCTCTTAGAGGCACAAAAGGATGAGATTCTTGATATCCTCCCTAAACACTTTTAGGAAAGGTCTTCAGTTTTGATTGAACCAACATAGCCAGTTAATTTGGGCACCATTGAAGATCCTCAAGTAGTATACCTTGCACAATATTTTTCAGAAGAAGAGAAGACATAGTTCAAAGAGTTACTGAGAGAAAATAAAATCAACTTCACATGGTCTTATATAGATATGCCTGTAATAGATCCTAATCTAATCATGCACCACTTATCTATAGCTCCCGGGATCAATCTTGTGAAACAAAAACTTAGAAAGATGCATCCTCATGTTGCATTACTAGTAAAAGTGGAGCTAGAAAAATTGTTGAAAGTTGGATTTATCAGAGTCATTGCCTATGCCAAATGGATCTCGAATGTGGTACCCATGTCTAAATCTGATAAATCTATCAAGATCTATATGGACTTTAGAGACTTAAACAAAGCATTTCCAAAGGATGACTTCCCACTGCCTAATATAGATATGATCATAGACCTCACAACAGGCTACCATATGTATTCATTAATAGATGGATTCTTGGGCTATAATCAAATCAAAATTGCCCCTGAGGATCAAGATAAGACTATATTTATATGTGCATGAGGCACATTTTGCTGGAACATCATGCCATTTGGGCTAAAGAATGCAGGCACAACATATTAATGAGAAATGACTACTATATTCCACGATATGATGCACAAAAACATGGAGGATTACGTGGATGACACCTTAGCCAAATTAAAATAAAGGAGAACTCATATTGATGATTTAAGGAAAATATTGGATCAAATGGAGCAGTTTCAACTCTGACTCAATCCAAAGAAGTGTGCCTTTGAGGTCCAATCAGGAAAGCTCTTAGGGTTTATAGTTTCAGCAAAAGGAATTGAAGTAGATCCTGCCAAAGTTAAAGCTATTATAGAGATGACTCCTCCACACAACATCAGTCAAATGAGGACATTGCAAGGGAGACTTCAATCAATCAAGAGATTCATGTCACAACTTGCTGACAGAGCACAACCCTTTACCAAACTACTACACAAAGGGGTCACTTTCAAGTAGGATGAACACTGTGAATCCAACTTTAGAGAGCTAAAAGGGTACCTGGCTACTCCTCCTATTCTTATGGTACCCATTCACGGAAAGCCATTACTCCTGTATATCTCAGCTACAACTACATCATTAGGAGTATTATTAGCACACGAGGATGAAACAAAGAAAGAAAGAGCTATCTACTACATTAGTAGAATGCTAGTCTCCTATGAGCTCAATTACAACATTATTGAAAAAGCACGCTGAGAAGTCATCTTCGCATCACAAAAATTGAGACACTACATGCTCTCACACATAGTAAGGATCATTGCTAAGATTGATCCTCTGAAGTACCTTTTGAGAAATATAGCATTAACAGGATGTCTAGAAAAATGGGTCCTCATTCTAAGTGAATTTGACATTGAGTATGTAGACCGAAGAGCTATTAAAGGACAAGTCCTCACTGATCAATTAGTTGATTCACCACTTCAAGATGATGAACCCTTGACAATTGAATTCCTTGATGAAACAATCATGCACCTAACTGAGTACCCATGGAAGATGTACTTTGATGGTTCTTAAACACAACAAGGCTCTAGAGTAGGAGTTCTATTCATAACTCCTCAAGGCTACAAGATACCGAAGTCCTACAAATTGATGTTTCCATGCACCAATAACATTTTTGAATATGAAGCATTAGTAAATGGACTCAAGCTTGCCATGGAATGGATAATTATAGATTTGCATGTGTATGGTGACTCTCAACTCATTATCAATCAAGTCAATGGTGATTATCAGAAAAAAGATGAGAAGCTGATGCCCTACAAGCAACTAGTTGATGATTTAAAGAAATATTTTGTCTTTATCACATTCCAACAAGTACCCAGAATAGAAAATAAGGCTGCAGATGCTATGGATACATTGGCATCCATGTTACAAATGGAAGAACATCAATTCTTCTATGACTTCTTGGTGGAAGAACTATCCTATCCGGCCTTTGATACCCATGAATACCAAGTAATCTATGCTTTGAACACCCCAGACCAATCTTAGTATGCTAATATCAATGCTTAACTATCTAACCAAACCATCCCTAACAATCTATCTAGAAATGAGAAAAGAGCCTTGACTAGGATAGCATCGCATTATGTCCTCATAACTAATGACTTATATCGACACAGTCTCGAAGGTACACTTCTTAGATGTTTAGACTCAAAGAGTTGGACTATGCATTAAAGGAGGTCCATGAAGGTGTATGTGGATCACACTTGAACGAATTTTCACTAGAAAAGAAACTACTCAGAGTAGGCTATTACTGGCCCACTATGGAAAAGATGCTATTCAATTCTCAAAAACATGTCTTAAATGCTAGACACATGGAAATCTTATCCAAAGAACTTATACCTTTTATAACACATTGGCCATTTCAGTAATGGGCCTTTGACTTGGTTGGACAAATATATCCTAACTCTTCAAATGGACACAATTTCATCATTACAGCCACTAAGTATTTCATGAAGTGGGTCAAAGTCATGCCGCTAATCAAAGCCACTGGCAAACAGGTAGCTATGTTCATTCTAAACTACATTATTTGTAGATATGGGATACCCTCTTCAATTGTAACAAACAATGGGGGACAATTTAAAAATCAAGACATTGATGACCTTTGTGAATAGTTCCATATCACTCAACATTGCTCCTCAATCTATTACCCTCAAGGTAATGGACAAGCTGAGGCATCCAATATAAATATTCTGAAAATCCTACACCGAACTGTAAGTAAGTCTGGCAGAGACTTACATCTACAACTGAATCTAGCACTATGGGCATATAGAACAAGCACCAGAACACCAACTGGAGCCACACCATTTTCCCTAGTCTATAGCGCTGAGGCAGTACTACCTATTAAGGTTGAAATCCCATCTTTGTGGATATATTTACAATGTCTGGTTACTGATGAGCAATACCGCATTGATCGGGTGAATTCTTTAGACCTACTAAATGAGCGTAGACAACATGCATTTGACCATTTGAATGTGTACCAAGCATGAATGTCTAAAGCGTATAATAAAAAGGTAAAGCCATGCAAGTTTGAAGTGGGAGATCTCGTCCTAAAAGAGAATCCTAAGAACCAGCCTAACAGAGAACATAAATGAAAGTTTGAACCTAACTGGATAGGACCTTATGTTATCACTGCTACTTTTGGGAGTGGATCTTATCGAATAGCTACACCCGAGGGAGATGTTCTTCCAGATCCTATCAACACTCTACATTTGAAGCAGTTCTACGCTTGATGTTCGGCTAGCAGAGCCTGTACAACAAATAGTTTTCATAAAATACCAAAAATATTTAGAAAATTAATCGTGAAGGAAATCCAAAAACAATGGAAAAAGTCTTGAAGAAAGGTATCCTTGGTGAAAACCTGGTAAACAGGCACCTTGATACTACAAAAACATTCAAAAAAGTAAAAATAGCAAAAAAATTGAAAAAGAGAAAAGTGCCTTGATGAGCACCTGGTAAAACAAGCATCTTGGTAGTAAAAAGAAAAGAAAAAGATCTTGCCAAGTGGTGAAAACCTGGCAATCAGGTGTCACTTATGTTTAGCGCTCCATCTATTAATACATTGTTGACATTAGGCCTTCACAATTACACCTGTGCTCAAACGTTGACTTCATTTCCTAAATGGCTATCTTATCCTCACTTGGGATTTGTCTGCATTTGCATCTTAGGAATAGGTCATTCTGCACTGGGGGCATCTTTGCTAGCATGGTAGGTTGCGTTTTCTAGGTTTCTCTAGGATGGTTTGCCTCACAAACACAATGTTTCTTGATACATGCAAAACGATGTCACTTTTCAAAACAAGGGTGTCTTTTCAAACATCACATATCCAAACATGACATTTACATTAACAGAGTTCCTACAAGGCTATATTGGATCACAAACATAAATGGATTATCCTATCAATGCACAAACATGGAACATATTGCTTGTATTCCAACTTTCTGATTGATGAATCTTTACTGTGTTTGACAAATGAATGAACAAGTACTACTTAAACACACAGTTTAATACTAGTTTGATTATGATTCTTTCATGTCCTGATGATGTTTTCAACTAGGGACATCTAAGTAATTATAAATTTTATTTGCTTAATTCACAATTGATGATTTATTATGTCTTCTTAGTTACTCAATGACGTCTGCGCAAAGACAAAGAGTCACAAGGATGGGGGGCATAATTTTTTCTTGGTTTTCTATGTATGGTGATTGTTCTCATATGATCCTATAAATTTTACCTAACATAGATGTTTATGGTAAGATCTGTCACATAGAGTGGATAGCCGCATATATCTTGATCTCTGTTACGTGTAAACTATGGTGAGTTTGAGACAATCTCCTTATTTTTTTTTCTAAATCAGATTCTCGCTAAGGTATGTGAAGCATAATGTACCCAAGGATATGAATTTTCAAGGTCATTGAGGGTCCAATATCTTTCCTTACACAGAAACTGATATAATAAAAGGAAGGTGACTATTTTGTTATCCTGGCTTCTATGCCTTGATGCTTAAGTCTATTTCTGACATTTCAATAAAACATAGTATTCATATTATCATAATATTAGTGGGTATTAGTGATGGTTGTACTATTTAGTGGTATCCATTCTGTAAAATTCCCAATGATGATAAAAATGTTGCAATATTTGCTAATAAGTGATAGTCCTAAGAGTCTTGATATAACTGCATTTAGAGATTGCATGATGCATTTGTTAAGCAATAAAGTCATAAGGGAGATTTGAGCTCAAACTCCTTTCTATTTTCAATTCATCTGAAATCCAAGCTATTTACATACCCATGCTTCCCGAAATCTCTGATCTATCAGGAACAAAATTGAACTCATATTTTCAATGTGATTAACTTGGTACTCGTGTGTTTACTCTTAAACACACCCCCACTTCATTCACTTCTTCTAATCTGTTCTTGCTAATCTAACCATTCCTTGCAAGTGATACATTATTTCAATAGAGGGATTTCATTCTCTTTCCTTTGATTTGGTTCCCGAGGGGGCATGATCACACTATCATCAATCAAATTTTTTCTTGAAACAACGTTAAAAATGACTTCGTTATCAAAGAAACTAGGGGCATGAAAATTTTCTTAACTAAGTTGGAACTATTGGATAGAAAGCTTTGGTTCTAATAATCTGGATATCTTATGTTTCATGATTTCAAAAAGATTCTTACTAAGCCACTGTTAGCTTCTTACTGACTTTTGGATGACAACCAAGTTTGGAATCACTATTATCAATCTTTGGACGACAACCAAGTTAAGAATTGGTATCTTTAAGGTCTTTTATTGATCTTTGGATGAAAACCAAGTTCAAAATCAATACTATCAGTTTATTTTGATCAAGTGCGAGATTGATCTCATCAGGCATTTCGTTTGATCATGAGAAAAATTTTCAATCTTTTTGAAGTCTACATAAAGAACTTTCTTTGAATCAATGCACTACTCGCACATCAATTCAAAGAGGGTTAAATGTAACCACCTAGATTTGGTCTTCTTTGAATATAGACCCTATTTTCCCTAAGTGTGATCATACCCCCAATTATGTCCAAACGACCCTATTACTGCTTGGCATAATTCATTCGAATCAGATTTAATCTCCTAAGTGATCTAATCACTAATTTACATTAATCACTTTAGCCAATCCAATCAATTCAATTCAATCAGTTCAAATCATAAGCTGGCTAAGGTAATTAATTTAAAAGGGAATTAATTAAATCCTATTTATACCTAATCACTTGCCAAATCAATTGCCTAGCCTAAATTAACTCAATTTGGCTATAGTCCTAATTAATTATTACAAAGAAATAAAAAACTTAAATGATTAATTAAAATCCCTATTATTAAATGAATATGTTATTACAACAATTCATTTTATTAATATTCCCTCAGACCTAACCAATCTCAAATACCTAACCATGAGTTCAAACTCATCCCAACCCCTTTTCACATGCTAATTCTTCTTAATTAGCTAATTAACCCTAATTAACTAATCCCCCCTCCACTCATTCTCTCTCCTCCCATCTCTATCTCCTTAATCACATTCTTTAAGCCCTAATCCTAATCCTAAGCTACCCTTAATGTTGTCACATTCCATTAAGGAATGATTAACAACTCCACCCACTTGACAAAGTCAAGGAATCTCAAGATTCCTTTCCTCAAGTCCACCTTGTCAGGCTTTACTCTAAACCCTCACCCATGCTTCTTAAACCCTCACCCATACCTCATTAATGCTTTCACAAATGAAGCATTAATGGCTCTTACATATTCCTTCTACCCATACCTCATTAATGAGTCTTACACCCTCATTAATGGTAGCCCTTCTAGAGTCTTCTCCCCTTTCTCCATTTATCCTATAAATAGGATGGATTTTGAGCTCAAATGGCCCTGAAATTGAAAGTATTTTATTGTATTGTTATAATGTTCCTAATTTTGAAGATTTGATAGCATCCTTATGCTGCCCATATTTGTAGAATTGAAGGGGCAATCTCATGTTGCTCATGTTTTAGGGACTTTCATATTGCATCATAGCTTCTTTCTACTTTATATTGTTATAATCTTCATTTAGAGCTAGAATGCATGTTTTTGAATCATTTAGATTAATTTTTATTTGAATCTTCCATTCTTAGGTTGTATTTGTCACTGGAATATGCATAATCTGGGGGCTATCATGTCATTTTTCACACTCCTCCTAGATAGGAAGCAATATATCGATTTTGGTGATTTGTAGGTTTGCTAACCCCTTGTTTTCACTAATGCAATGATTTATTGAAGTGTTGTGTCTCTTAATAGGTACAAAAACCACACACACAGGAAGAATTCTACATAGAGCAGCCTGAAGGATTCAAACTTTCAGATAAAATAGACATGGTATGCAGATTAAAGAAAACACTTTATGGACTTAAACAAGCCCCAAGAGCTTGGTATGAGAGACTTGATGGTTACTTAACAAAGACAGGATTTAGAAAAGGAGTAGCAGACTATAATTTATTCATAAGAGAGATAGATGAAGGAATACTACTCATTTCTATTTTTTTTTATGACATTATCTTTGGAGGTAATGACAAACTTAGTGCTAAATTCGCCAAAGAAATGAAAAGTGAATTTGAAATGACCAAGAATGGACCTATCAAATACTTTCTTGGATTGAATGTAAAACAAACAGAAAAAAGGCATATTCATAAATCAGTCTAAGTATGTATAGGAGATATTGAAGACTTTCAAGATGGAAGATTGCAAACCAGTAAGCACTCCCATGATAACAGGAAGTAAGCTTTCTAAAGATGATGATTTCACAACAATTGACAAGACCCTATGTTAGGGATTTTTCTTTTATGAATCATAGTGCTTGAAATGAATAATTGAACACTATGCCTTCTAATACTGATTTAGAGACAAGAAATGCCTAATTGCTAAGGATTGGATAAGATCCTTCTTCATTTTTGAGCTCCACATATGCTCAAGTAGGTTTTACCTCTTTATGATTGCTGTTCACATAGTATGTATTAATGTGGACACTGATTTTCTATGTATCTTTGTTAAACCAACTTGTGAAACAATTTGCAAATGACCAAGCATAACCAAATGCAAAACTTAACCATACAAACTATGATTGTAAATATAGCATAAATCAGTGATACAAGGACTTTCATCCTTCTTCCTTTTATTGTAGGAGGGATAACCTAATGATCCACTCTTCAAGGGATCATCAAAATGAACACTGTCCTGCTGACAAGAATCCTTAATGAGTTTAGCTCATTTGGTTTTAGTAACAAAAGTATGTTTGATTGAAATAATCTTGAAAGTTTTAGAAGTTTGGATGATGATTGATTTTTAGACCAAAACCTAGATTAGTGCCTATCTATTGGGTAACAGAGTCAATAAGCTCAAGTTCCACAAAAAAAAAATACTGTATGTTGCCTTACAACCTACATGCATTTCAGATAAATTGCCTTACAATTTATCTAGTCACCTCTAAAATACTGTATCACATCTCTAAATACTGCTATGCTCCCTGAAATTACCCACAAAACTTAGTTCTTTACATGAAAGAAACTTGTGAACAATTAAATAGTTACCTTATAACCATTATGCTTCAGATTGCCTTGCAAACTTAAGCCTAAAAAAAGCATACATAGGAAATAAAGAGACAACAATAGAGAAGATTAAAATTTCACCGTATTTTATTTATATGATCCTTCTTTCATACATGAAAAAGCTTTGAAGCTTGAAAAACATAGACACTAATCTAGAAAATCTAAATTTTACATTATATTTCATCCTCTCTTTACAATTACAACCTTCTACTATAAATATAGGTTCTTCACCATCTTGGAATCCTTTTCAAAAGGATGCTACAAGATTCGGATGGTATCAAAAATCCTAACCCTAAAACTATAGAAGAGATAAAAGAGAGAGAGAGAGAAAAAGCGGTGGAACGACCAAGTCAAAAGATAAAATTAGATATTCTTTGTTCTTCTCCCAATCTGGCAACTTCACTGTTAGTAAAGATGGTAGCTGGTATCATTAATGTCAAGTTCAGATGACCATGTTTACATATTCACCTACACTTTCCTTCAGTAATAACTGACTTCTTTATCTTTAATATTGAAGCGCCAAGTTTTCACCTTTACTCTTTGTCCAAGATTTCTTCTTCAACTGTTGGCTTCTTCTTCTTTGGCCTAGTGATCAAATCCCATGTTGCCACTTCATCATCTGAAGGCCATTTGAAGTCCTGAGTACTCTATACTTATACCTTTTGCCTATCCCATCTAACATCAGTGATGTTCCTAACATCTACTAGAAACTTGTTGATGTCAGTTTTTGCCTTGAAAGCCTCATCCAATATCTTATTGAATCCTTCTATATCGACATCTGTTCCCACAATGAATGCCTCATCACCTGGCATTTTGCTATCAAATTCATTTCTCTAGACATCTAGAGCTTTCACTTGATCATCTTCACCCCTTAAAGAAGGAAAAAATCTATTAAAGTCATCAGAAAAGAGGCTCAATTTAACCTCTATTTGATTCAATTTGGCTTTAAAGAATGAGAGAGCAATATTGACCCTTTGATCTCATCTTCAACTTCTATCACTATCTCTGGCAAATCTGACCTGTGGGCTTGCAAAGATGCTAGATTTTCAAACAATTGCACCCTAGTAGACCACTTAGTAAAATAGGGGTTCAATATAGCAATATACCCCATTACCTCTGTATGTAAAACTGGCAACTTATTATAGGCATTGAGTAAAACATCAGTCTTATCTTTCAAGACTTCAATTCTATGTTGCAAGATACCTCTTAATGCTCTCAAAGCAATTGCATTTCCTTTCTCTCCATCATCTTTTTCCTCAACCACCTCTTCTGATCTGGATTTATCCTCTATCTGCAATGGTTATGGTTGTGCAGGTACATATACCACCTTAGGCTTCTCCTCCAATTCCTTCATCAATCTTTTTATCACCTGATCTTGCTAGTGTATTTGTATATGGCACATTTCTCGATCCTTAGCCAATGCACTTGTCTCCTCTAACAATGTGCTACACGTATCAGACAATTACTTAGTTTTGTCCTCATTCAAGTGAGCCCAATGTGTCATGATTTGGGATATTTCCAAATCCCCTATATTTTGCATTGTCCATACCATCTGATTACCAACCATGTTCTCCTGGATATTCACCAGTTGAGGCTTTTGATCCTTTGGGCATAGGCTCCAAATTGCAAAAGCTTGAGACTTTGGGCTATACCCAAATCCCTTAATTACATCTCCCATCTGAACTTCACTAGCCATTTTGAGATCTGGCTGCTTTCTCATTTGGTCAATGACGAAGGCAGATGCTAAATCCCATCCCTCAGCCAATAATATACCACTACCTAACACCATTTCCCTACCCTCCTCAGGTGAAATTTCCTCACTTTCAGGATCATAAGACTACAGAGCCACTAAAGCCTCATTTGTTATGGTCTCCTTGCCATCAATTGTCAATTGAGCTCTTATCTGCTCCTTCTTGTACCATCTGAGGAAGTCTTTAAATTCCTCAGTCTTGACAAAGTTGTCATCACTCAAAAATTACTGCTGATGGATCAATCTTTCATCAACACAGGCCTTCAAAGGAAATTCAACCTTTTCCTCTAAATCAGGTTGTTGCTTCTTTCCTTCCCTGATCAATTTCCTTAGGTTATGATCATATAACCTACTTCCAGGCACTAGGGCTCTAACCTTATCATTTTTCTTATCCTGGCCCTCAATAGAAGGCTAACCTATTTCCATTTTTTGCCTCTTAGTAGTAGGCTCTTCTATGTCATCAGGTTGTGTCACCACTGTCAAGTTAACAATGTGGCCCTCTGTTCCCTGCAGTTGTGGTACTTCAGCAACATCTTGCTGTGGTGGAACATATCTAGTAGGATGTGAATTATCACTATCACTACTACTATCATATTTAGATTCTGAATGATCCGACTCCTGGGCACCTTTCTTATCAAGGATAGTTTCAAGTTGTTCAGTAAGCACATAATAATTGTCTATCATGGCCTTAATCTTGTCAAAATATGGGAGATCAGGGTAAAAACCCACAAAAGATAACCCATTTCTCTTAATTCGTCTCTCCAGATTTAGCAGCTCTTGAATCCTAGTCCTTCTCATCTTGATGTCATCTTCATCAAGGATGTTTCTTGTTGCATCTTCCTCTATGCACTCACAGTGGACATTAGTATTGGGGATAGTAGGAGTATACAATTTTCTCACCCCTGCCATGAAGCCCTCTAGATCAATATATCTATAAGGAGCTGCCCCCATTCTGCATCCTTCCAGCCATTGACTCACTGCATCAATAGCACCTTTACCAATTGTAAAATGGGAAATCCTAAACTGTCTAGGAGTCAAAGTTCCCTTTTTGTGTGGTGTGAAATGCTCATTGTCTGTTAACAATAACTGCCATATAAACTCCATTGCTGCTACTCTCGCTGGCACATAGTAAGGTAAAAGATGAGGTGGATGAATACACCCATATACCCTAATGATAGTATAATTTTCTTCCAAGAAGAAATCACCCCAATTATGCTTTCCTTCCCACTTATCCAGGTACTCATTTGGCCTCAATAGTTGCATGACCTTAAGGGGAATCCTTGTCCTRMTAATACCYAKACTTTGCACTATTGGATACAYAATCCAATTCTGAAAGGCACAATAATCACAATCYYTTGAGGTATAATTCCAAACCCTCAACCAAAMTTGGATAGGATTAGGTCCATCCTGATAAAAYCTCTKGGGARMCAAATTATTCACATCCATGATCACAAAATTAAAGTATAACAACAAATGCATGAGAATGGAGTAATGAAAAAACTTGGGCTCCTTTTCCTTAGGGTCCTTCAACTTCTTCTGAGTTGCAATGAATCCCTCATGCATTTGATCTATGATGTGCTGTATGTAATCATAACTTGTGCTAAAATGCACCTCCTGTGAGTCTAGAACCATCATCAATATGTCAGCATTGATTTTCTATGCTTCCCCATCTATCCCTAGCACTCTACACAGGGCATAAGCGATATAATTTATGTAGAAGTGTAAATCCTTGTAGTAATATGGGCTGGTCCCATACATAGGTTCCAAATACTTCCTTACCTCTTTGAGCATATGCTTCTGCAACTGTCCTTTGGCTACACCAGGTTTTAATACATACCTTTGTTGTTGTTTTGTCATGTCAATCTTGGTAGACATAGTGCTATATAAGCCAAATGCTTGCATGAATGAATTTCTATTGAGGATCAGCAAAGCAGTGTTGTCATTCCTTTTAATTGTCTTGGACAAAACATCATAATGGCTGGCAAGGTCTAGGAACAAATCTACATCTATGTAGACATCAGGAACAATTAATCTAGCCAGACCACAAGTCCAAGGGTTTGACACTAGGATGGATTTATCATAATTCTTGTAGAAGTAAGAAAAAAGTGAAAAACCTGTTGTTCCCAGAGTGTCAGCATCTGTTATACTAGAATAATCATCTGTGAGCACATTTGCATTTGCTCCTTTTTTCTGAGTCAAACCAGGAAGCAACCTGAGAAAATCATCAGAATAATTTGGTTTTCCCTTTGCCTCCTCTTCTGCCTTCTCACTCCTACCACTAGTCAAAGCTACACTGACTACTCTACTCATGTTTACTATGCTAAATCACTCTTTCTTTACCGATATTGAGACAAATCTACCTCCAAAACTCACTTACTGCCGTGTGCACAATTCTCAAGAATTCACTGCTTTGAATCAATAGAAAACTCTAAAATTTTGATTCTTCTCTCTTCCAGAATACTTAGCTCTTTTTGTTCTGAAATTCTGAAAGTAAGATGAATGAAAATGACTTTGCAATCAGTTCCTTATAGTAACCGTTCCAAGTACACAGCTCATCATTCACAAAACATCAGTTCTGTCTTCAATTCAACATACTACAAAATTAATTGAAAACCTAGCCGTAGTTCCATGAGCATGATAGGAAATCAAATTCATAAAACTAAATCCTCGGAAAAACCTTATAGAATTCAAATGAGATGACATGTCTTCATGTAATTGGCTCTCTATCATACATCTCAGCTACCCTTTTTTGCACAGTAATCAATATCTAAGCCTTTTATTGGACAGTGAACAATTCATATTATCAAAATCAGATACTGCCACCTTTCTTTAATATTTGATATCAGGCGACTATGCGACTATGTATACTTTCTCTGTCGCTGACCCAAACCCTTAACCCATGATTCTTCTGGAGACACAACAACCACATCTTTCTTTACCTCAGCTAACCAAAGTTATCATCTGGCGATCATGCGATAGTGAATAAATCAAATTCGCAAATGGTCATCACTCACTTACATCATTTTCTGAGACTACGCGACTAACCATCACTTTTAGCTTTCACAGTTATCTCCCTGTCGCTGAATTTTTTCTTTCCTTTACAAGACCTCGCGACTACCCTTAGTCGCCCAATTGCAGAATACAAATGTTAAGTGTTAAAACATCAGAGAAATACGACAAGTACTTTTCCCTTATACTTAATCTAACGACTTTGTGACATAACCTTAGTTCCAAGTCACGAGCACTTTTCCTTTTGGACTCTTTTATTCTCAGACTTTGTGACTGCCGTAGGATCTTTTAATCACTCTATCTAATGGTTCCCATTTAATCGCCAAATAATCTATCATACCCTTCAAATATTCAAAGACTATGCGACAAACAGAAACCCTTAGCTCAGTCTCATAATCGCTAAATCAATTTTCACCATTTGGCGACTACGCAATAATCCTTTCAAATCTATCTACCTTTTGACATGTGTCTAGTTGTTTACTTGTTTCTTTATCACAGAATGAAAAAGCTGACTCATCACATCAATCTGGCAACAACCCGACTATGCTTTAGCTAAAACCGCATATGGTTAGTCACGAAGTCTCATAATCTTTCACTTAACTACCAACCTTTCTGGAGACCACACGACTACACTTTGCACTACTCACTTAACTACGGATCAACCTAGCGATTATGCGACATAAAGAGATCATGAAGTCTCATGATGAATCCTTAACTACGGATAATTTCCTACGACATCACGACTTATTTGTGGGTCCCCTCATATACAGCTGACTTGTTTAATGATTCCACGAA
Organism: Thuja plicata; assembly: GCA_018584345.1. NCBI lineage: Eukaryota > Viridiplantae > Streptophyta > Pinopsida > Cupressales > Cupressaceae > Thuja > Thuja plicata. The sequence continues at coordinate 887,432 of MU226755.1, forward strand.
TACGTGATACAAAGAAATCAGGAAGTCAGGAATAGCCAAAGGAATTTTCTGATGATAAGAGAGACTACGCAACATAAGCTAATCACTCAGTCAGGAAGAAAAAGGGAATATGCTATTCAAGTTATGTGACTAGGCGATTAGAATTATAACACATGACTTAAGTGAACCAAAAAGGTAACAGAAAAACAAAAGCAAAAATGCCTTAGGGTTTCTTTTCAATTTGGAACACCAAACAAGACTTAGGGTTTCAAGGTTTTTTGCACATTCGCATAGATTTAGACTTGAAAACCTAAAAAATTTGATAGGGAAAATGCACAAAAACTGAGAGGCCTCTACCTCTAACCACGAAACCAGAGAGAAGATCACAAAACTCGGGGACCAGACCAAAACTGGAAATACAACCAACACCCTATACAAGTCTATTATTGGAAAACTCATATATCTTACTCAATCTAGACCTGATATTTCTATTGCAGTTGACATTGTTTGAAGATTTGCAGCTGAACCCAAGAAAAATTAGCTAATGACAATAAAAATAATATTCATATACTTAAAAGGGACTATCGACTATGGTTTATGGTATCCTAACTCAGAGAATATACAACTTCATGTGTATACAGATGTAGATTGGGTAGGTTGTGTTGATGACAGAAAGAGTACATCAGGAGGAGTAGTATTTCTTGGAGACAGATTGGTCACTTGGACAAGTAAAAAGCAGAATTATATCTCTCAGTCAATAACAGAAGCTGAATATGTTACAACAACATTGAATTATTCAACAATAGTTTGGATCAAACAGATGATTAAAGAATTTGATATTCAGATTGATTATCCTCTTGTTATTCACTGTGACAACACTAGTGCTATTAATATGTCAAAGAACCCTATGATGCATGCAAACACAAAACACATTGAGATCAAATACCATTTTCTAAGAGAAAAATTTGCAGATAGAGAAGCAAAGTTGGATTATGTGAGCACTAAAGAAAAATTAGCATATATGTTCACAAAGCCATTATCAAAAGATACTTTTTAGCATCTCAGGGAGAAGTTGGGAGTAATTCCCTTTCCTGAGTCTAATTAGAATTTGCAGCAAAAGCATCATTCCTTGGTGACTGATGAATAGTTGACTACTCTACTTCTGGAGTAGTACCTATGCTTAATGGTATTTAACACCCTTTTTCATTGATGTCAAAGGGGCAGTATTAGTAAGGGGGAGTATATAGAGCAGCAGCAGTGAAGAGGAAATTTTGATGAGGATATTGAGAAGATTGTAAAAAGAAGGAAGACACTTTGAGTTGATGATATCATATGTTGCCACCAATGTCAAAGGGGGAGATTGTTGGAGATTTGCTTCCATGCAAATAATTGATTGTATGTTTGTCATTGATGACAACATGTAATATACAATAGTGTTCTATATGCAATTATCAATACAGATGTTCTGGAGCTATGCGTGTTCATTTCCATGATGTATACATGTTCTAGATGCTATGTGCATTCATGTCAAGTCAGATATGAAGTTTCAGTTGAGTTATGCTAATAAGTTATGACAGTTATAGAGAATGAAGACTATCTATGAAGAGACGACGTAATTACATTATTTCTTGAGTTGTGCCTATCTTTGGGATATGCATGTTTGTATTCATGTTTAGTTATGATTTAAAGATAATTATCTAAAGGCGCCAAACATGTTCTATCAGAATTGTGAAGTTGGAGTTAATTTGGTGGAGCCGACTTTGTGAAGTGTCACATCTATTCAGTCTGAGTTGCGTGTTTCTAATCAGGTTGCATGGATGATGTAGCCAACTAAAGAAGAATTGAAGGGAATCCTAGAGCTGATGAAGATCACATCCTTTGGAGAAGATACTTACAGTAGTTCATTTGATGAATGCCAAGTGTGAATGAGAAGAATAAAGATAGAAAAAGTACAGAACAAAATGTCTGTTGTTTTGGGACAGTAGAGAGATTTCATTCATCAAGAAAAGATCTATGTGAAGAAGAAGTGGAAGTATACAATACACTGGAGCTGATCAAGATAGCAGGTCTACTTAAATAGTTCATCTATCAGATGTAGTGTATATCTATTCTACTGAAGGTTGCAGCCTTCGTCATTTTAGCAGTGACCTTTGGACAGTTAGTCCTCACCCCTAACAAGGTTACTTGTAAAAGACTCCTAAAAGGGTCTGACCTTTAACAATGTCTCTATACTTATTGCATTGTAAAGAACAACTCCTAACAGGATTGCAAGATCTCTTAATAGGGATAATTATACTCAAGTACAATTCTTTGTGGGTGCTAATTCCCACTGAGGTTTTTACCTATTTGGTTTCCCCATAACCAAAATTGTTGTGTTCTCTATTGTGTTATTTGAATGTGCATTTACTTTATGTTAATTGATATCTAAGTAAAGAAAAGAATTAAAGTAGCTAATAACTTATTCACCCCCCTCTTAGTTATCCTTTGGACTATTCTAAAAAATATATCTCCAAAGAAAAATTTAATTCCACTCTAGTACTTGTTCTATCATCCACACACCCAGCCCAATAAACATTTGTAGATGCCTTCAAAGAGAATTCATTATCCCTCTTGTACCACAAGCCATATTCTGGAGTCCCTTTCACAATTGAATATAATTTTAACAACCTTACATTATGAGTTAGCTTAGGATTAGCTTGAAACTAAATGACCAAAAATTCTACATGCATGATATAGTCTAGAAGCAATCAAATACAATGGTCATCCAATCATTGATTTATAGAGTGTTTGATCTACTTCTAGAGATTCCCCATTCTTTCCCGATTGACAGCCAGTAGCCATGGGGTACTTAGTGGTTTAGAATTCTCCATGCCAAACTTTTTCAACATTTCTCTAATATATTTGGTTTGTGAAACAAAGATATTATCATTTGATTGAATAGTGATTTTTTAATGGATAATATTCACCAAAATGGTTAATTTTTGAAATCTGAAAATACAAATTTGAAAAATAATTCAAGATTTAAGGCAACTGAAATTGACTTTTTTTAAATAAAATTTTGTTTTAACATATTTTAATTGCCAAGTAATTCATTTTATTAAAAATTTGAACTCAAAAATTTTCCAAAATATTTGATACATGATTAGATTTGATTTCAAGGTTAATTTCTAAACAAGTGTTTGACTAAGGGAAACCCATTTCTCCCAACACAATGGAGTTTTGGATTTAGATACATGATGATGTTAAGTGTGCTTTAGATCCCTACCTTCTTCATCTTTTTTTGGCTAATCAAGGGTGCTTCCTAGCATCAGGGGTAAGTCTAGCTGTCCCATACACTCTAGGTCGCCCATGATAGGCATTTCAAGCTGAGATTTTGTGTAGGTTAGTCTCTATGTTGGCTTCTTAGATCTAGTTTTAAAATTTGATTATTCAGTCTATTGTTTCCTCTATATATAAGAAATACCTCCTTTCTCTTTATCTTGCATTTCTTCACTCCTCTTACACAATCAATAGTCCATATAGCAAAGGAAAACCCTTATGCCCATTCAATGCTTCAGTCTATCTTAGGCCTCGTGAGTTGTTTTCCTTCCTAATGTATTTGAGAGATAGTTGGGTGCAATCTGCCTAGTTTGATTCTCTATCCTAGTGATTGACCATTGCATCCTAACTCACCCATAATGATTTCATTACATTTTAGTGAACCCAATATCCTTGCATTTCCACTTTTGATTTATATTTCTAGATCTGATTTGGGTGGCTTTTATTTTCATCATAAAATTTAATAAATTAGAATGGTGTGTTATCTCGCATGTTATTACTATTATACACTAAATTTGCACCCTATTCAAGCTCTCTTGGTCTTGATAATCTAGTGTAACATAGGAATCACTTCGAGGTTGTGGGACCTATGATAACTTGAAGTGAAGCCTCCATATTCTAGGCCGGTTCCTCTTGGATAATCACCTAATATGCTCTTTAACATGAAAAGTAAACTTGGAGGAAAAGGGATAGGAGTGATTGAAAGGGAAATAACAGAAAGAAAATTATCCTACCAGGTGATACACCGAAGGTAACTTGAAATATGACACAGTAACCAAACTAGCATGAAGGTTCTCAGATCTAATATAACACAATCTTTCTGAATAGGCTTGCATAAGTATCTCATAGGGAGGTCCGGAATGGAAAGAGACTATTGGAGGAAAGAACAAATTTCATAGGCAATAACATTCCCAAGAAAACTTAGACACAGACTGTGACCTGCAAACAGACATTCACTTCAGTGAATAGGCATAGGAGTGAGACAAAGTAGCCAGGGATTGAACAAAATCCACAGGGTAACCTAAATCAAATAACACACAATAGTACACAAATATGTTGAAAGGAATAAAGGGTTAGGAAATTTAAGATTTCTCTAGCATAAGCAACTGTATATATTTCACTAAGAGAAATATAGATAAAGAAAAGCTTGAGGGAAGAGAAAATGCCACAGAAAGCTCATACAAAATGTGTATTTCAATGAAAGATTACAAGAAGTCAAGATTTGAGGGCAGAGAAGATACCACAAAAAATCTTGCGCCAAGTAAAAAGTCTCAGCTAAAAATCTTGAAAACTAACTTATATACATGTTCCTCTAGCATGCAGGCTCAGGAAACAATTGATTCTAGAAATTAGGGTTACAATAGATTTTGCATAAAGAATGCAAAAACCCTAAATCTATCAATTCTTCCCATTAATGCATGTATAAATATTTGAGATGATTAGATACATCCTTGAATATCTTTCACTTTGCCATAAATGGAGTCTAAGAAGCTGGCTCGACCCATCTCTCTGTCTGTATCTTGAAAAATCACGCCACCACCGTGGGCTTTGAAATTAGATCTTTTGAATTTTAAATATTTGAATATGAAATGGTCACAGGTGGCGTGAGATGATTTTATAAACAACTCAAAAAATATTTGACCTTTCCTTTTAAAACATAGTCATCAATCTCCATTGTTCTCTTTATCTCTGTTCATTCTTTACTTTTCGTAGCCTTTGACTTTAACTCAGGTTCACTTCCTTTTAACTTTGGTTGCCCAAAATCCTTTATGTCACTGAGTCGAGATAACATTTATTTAACTCTGAGTTTCTTTGGAGACTTAGCGACTACCATGAGATAAAAACAAGATTGGACAACCAGTGATAAGTCTCATATCCTAAAGAGAATATTCTATTTTCTTATGAGACTTAGCGACTGCCGTGATCTTAACTTGACTCACCTTTTACCTTGGGGTTCCTTATCAAGACTTGGCGACTACATATTCTCACAATCTCTTAACTCTTTGCTTGATCATGGCTATCTTACGAGACTCAGCAAAAGCCACGATATCATCTTTGCATCGACGGTCTACACAAAATATCATAAACTTTGCTGACCTTTTGACTTTCTTTGGAGACTTAGCGACTAAAAATGTTTTTAACTTCACATAGCCTAAACTCGAGTTACATTTGCAGGGTTATAAATTACACTGGGTCACAAAATCTATGAAACATTTGTTAGCTAAGGGTTACTTCGAGAGACTTAGAGACCACCATATGATAAGATCTTGATCGGACAATCAATGCTAAGTCTTGATAGCTTGAGAGGATATTTCTTTTCCTTGGGAGATTGTGCAACAAAGGCAATCTCGTAATCATTGAACAACATGGAATATTCCTTTTCCATTATGCAACTAAGTGACTAAAGGGTAATTGAAATGCGCACATGACTTAAAATAACTTAAGTTGCTCAGAAAAGGTAATAAAAAAAATACAACAAGCCACAGACCAATTAGGGTTAATATCAAATTTGTATAGGGTTTTCAATACTTAGGTCATTTTTTATGAACTAGGGTAAAATAGAGGGCTTAGAAACTTGCAAAGGATGAGGTAGAACCAGGAGATGTGTAGAATCTTACAAGTTGGGCTCTACCCTTGTGGGAGCCACATTTATCTCCACTTGTAGCCAGAATTCACATGTAAATGGGAAATTTTGGGTAATAATTACATTTCTCCTTACTTACGTCTATTAATCACATGAAGTATATAATACCTTTTTCATGGTACATTACATCATGAGAATTTCCAATATTATTCCCTCTTACAAATTATTTTTCAAGACTTTTATCCTCATTTCAAGTAACTTTATCATAAAATTCTTAAAGAAATGCATGGCTTGTGTTAATTGCATAAGTGTATTTGTTGAAAATGATTAATCTAAAGATGATAATGCCATAAAAAAACTTTAGTACTTCTCTTAGGGTGTCTTTTACTAATGAGGATAGAGATCATACTCATAACAATACTACATTAGAGTGTCTTAGATTCTCTCCTCCTAAAGCTACCTTAATGGAAGAACCTAAGAAGGCTACTTTAAGCACTTATTTCCTTCTCTTAAATATTCTTCCCTTTATCAAAGTATTTTCTGTTGGAAAGTTTACTCCCAGGGAGTATATGACTTATTTTATGTTGTCATTATGGCAACAAAGTCATATGAAGTCTTGACAGCAATCTTTGTAGTGAAAATTGACTATGGAAGACAAGATAGAACAGAGAATACATATATGATCAGAGCACCAACGCACATGCATACGACTGACTCAGAATAAGCACCTTCAGACATAAGCTCTATGATATGTTTTTATGCTTACCCTATACACACATGGTATGGAATGTTAGCACAGACAAGTTATAGAAAGAACAAGTACAGTAGCAGTTCAAAATATAGAGTATGAAGCCGACTTTAGGTTTTTGGTTAGCGTGTAATATTTTGTTGTGTAAAGGCTAAGCACCTATTTTAATAAGTATTTAATCATGTATTAAACATTATTGTAAACATGCTTAAGCCAATTTGTTTGGAAGCATTGTGAATATTGTTTTTGGGCCGACTAAGGTCTTGTTTATAGTCACGTCTATTTAGGCATAAACATATATATGCAATGTAAAGTTATATTACAAGTGTCGAAGAAATATGCAGAGAAGAGATAGAAGAACTTTATAAAGATGTAAGTATGAGATAGAGCCCTAAAAGAAGATAAGATCATAAGCACATAACCGAAACTAATCAGACATCTGTGTCATATACAACAGTTCACTTTTGGATATAGTGTATATCTATTCTCAGAAGGTTGTAGCCTTCTTTCTCATTAAATAGTGAGCTCTTAGATAGTGAGTCCTCACCCCTAACAGGGTTGTTTGTAAAAGAATCCTAACAGGGTTAGGCCTTTAACTAGGTCATTGTACTTGCATTGTAAAGATTGCTCCTAACAGGGAAAAGGAACTTTAACAGGTTCATTAAATACTAGTGCAATATTTGTGGGTACTAATCCCCACTGGGGTTTTCCTTTGATCAAGGTTTCCCCGTAATCATATCATGTGTTATGTGTTCTTGTGTTAAGATTCAAGTGATATATATTTGATTTATGTTTAAAGTTGTTGAAATAGAATAATTAGTTAAACACTGATTCAACCCCNCCCCCCCCCCCCCCCCCCCCCCTCACAGTATTTCCAACAATTGGTATCAGAGCTCTGGTCCTCAGTAAGAAAGTTTAACCACTTGAGGAGCATGGATTCAGCAGAAGAAAAACATCTAAAAAAGAATCTTGAAGAAGACCTTGAATATCTACACAAATCTGAGAAAAAAAATGAGGAACTTAAACTAAAATTTGATGGCTCACAAATGCTTATCAAAAAGCTAAGAAAAGATTTGAAAGATTTCTCTACAAATGATTTGGGTAAATAGCCAAGAAACTGAATGAAGAAAAATTATCTTTAAAGGATAAGATAGAAGAATTGAATGATCAGTTAACTGATAGCCTAACAAATATTGAAGAGAAGAACAAAGAAAATAAACAATTAGATGAAGAACTCATGCAAGTCAATATGAAAATCTTGAAATTAGAAAACATCAAGAATAAGATTGAATCTGAATTATCAGGAGCAAAAGACAAGATTGATAAATTACACACAAGTTCTAATCTAATTCAATCATAGCTCTATGCATAGAAACTTAAAGGTGATACCACTGGTATGGGATATAGTATAGCTCAAACTAAAATCAATTCAATACAAGAAACAAAGAAAGCACAAGAAGCATCCACAAAAGCAAGGAAAGAGGAGAACATTACAGAGACTAAAACTGAAGCACCTAAAGATGAACTCAAGAAAGTTAACAAAACTTGTTATGCTTGTAACAAACATGGACACTTGGCAAGAGATTGTAAAGAAGTAAGACCTTTTAATGGTTATTGTTACTCCTGTAGCAAGTTTGGTCACAGGGCTATTCATTGCAGGACAAATCAAAGAAATCAGTCACAACTGAACCAAAGGAGTTAGACTCAATATAATTAGAGAAATCAATATCAAAGAAACTTGCAGAATATTACATGTCAGATATGTAATCACAATGGGAACATAGCTAAACAATTCAACATGATGAAGAATAACATCAGACCTCCTATCATCTATCATTCATGTGGAAAAGCTGGACACATCTCAACTTTTTGTAGGTGAAGAACACAAATACAAGAAAATCCTAAAAAGTCTCTATTTGAAGAATCAGGATAAGTTAAGTTTGTGCAAGCTAAAGCTAATTCAGATAAAATTTGGGTTGAAGTAAAGAAAGATAATGAAGAGAATAAGGTAGTAGATGCATCCTCTATGGACGCACCTTCTACTTCTGGATAGTTGACCCTCATGGTCTTAGGGGGAGCTATTCTAGCTCTAAACCCCTGCCTGGCTATTATACTCATCTCTGATTATGCGCCTTTGAATTCATGTCAGTGATAACAAAAGAATACAATATGCATTCATGCATTGTCTATACTACATTTTGAATAAAGTTTGAAAGTCTTAGTAAAAGCACTTACGACATTAAATGAAAAAAAACTTTATATAAATCAGTGGATTGATTGATTATTCTCATTGTTTACATCTGAGATCATAAAATTTGTAGAGCACAGGAGCACTAAGCATCAAAGCATTCAAAGGTATTGATTTTATCAGTTTGTGAATAGATTGCAAGTTGAAACAAAACCCTAGTAGTTGTGTCATTTTGAATTTCCATGAAACCCTATTTATCAAAGCAACAAGTAAGTATGGCCACTCCAGTTGTATTCGACATTACTGAAAGGAAAATGTTTGTGTTTAAGAAGCATCCCTTTAGGTCCATACTAGGTGATGTAGAAGGAGAATTTTCTAAGAATCTGCTAGGAGTCATACATATATAAGACATTCACGTGTACATTACTATAAAAATGAATCAGTTGGAGATAACAGTATTGCTACTCTCATGGCCTCAATGATGAAACCAGACTATTCATTCAAGTATGAATACATGAATCTCACTGATAACCCTATCTTTGAGTACTCTAATGCACCAGAATGGGTGAAAATCTTATTGAGCAGGATACATGATGACCTATATTGGATTGGTGAGGTTCCTGTCCACATCACTACAGACCTAATTCATGAAATGACTAGACTTTCCAAAACTGGACCAATTCTTCCTACTCGTAAGGATGTTAAGAAGCAGGTTGAACAAGCATGTTTATAAAGAAGTGATAGGTGTGGTATGATAGTTGATCCTATTAAGGAGGATGATATCAAACTACTCACTATGATACTTGGATACAAGTTTCAGCAGGCAAGTAGACTGAATAGTGTGTCCACAACAACAGTTCTGGCAACGATAAGGATGGTGAGAGATAACACTCAGTACAATCTATGTGAACTATTGTGTGCATAGCTAATTGAGAACATTCAAGCTATTAAGAATGACAAGAGAAAGATATTTAGGTTTGGCTCATTGATCATCTATCTCTACTTCCACATAGTAGGTAAAGTTGCCAATCTTTACCTAGACACAAGTAAACCTACTATGTCCCAGATATCACTCAAGGCTACATCAGAGAGAAAAATGAAGGACTCTATGGACATGGATATCAAAAAATTCAGGATCAAGATGCAGAAGAGGTTCAGGATACCTGAGAAGATAGTTGAGAAATACAAAGACACCATATGCTTCATGGTGGAGACTGACTGTACTTGTATGAAGGTAGTTGAGCCTAGAACAAAATGGATTCACCCTCTTGGTTATGAAGTTGAAGAACATGTTTTGGAAGGTTATGCACAAGTCCTCCTATCTATGCCCAAGGATCCCAATGAACCTAGATGGGATACTTACAGAGAAAAGACAAGTCAAGTTGATTCTATCTTATACAGTGCTGACAACAAAAGGAAGGCATCTAGGATTACTTCAAATATCCTAGAAGTTCATGGTGTTACACAAGAGGACCTAGACAGAGCTAGGGAAGCTAAGATTGCCAAAGAACTTGAGAAAAATCCCACATAAGTGAAAATGGAAAAGTCTGATGATATGCCAAAGAAGAAGAAGAAGAAATCAAATGAAGACACTGTTACCCTATTCATTTTGTTGTCATAAGTTTTATCAAAGTCATAAGAAACCAAGCCTAGTCGGTAAAGGAATTGGACTACCGAATAAGAGAATTCAGTTGGTAATATAAGCGAAGGGAGGAGCAGTCAATAAAGAAAGCAGAATCATGCACCAAGCGAAAACAGTCACCAAGTGCAAATGCTATTCAGTCACAGTTACTGAATACCGAGTTCAAAAACTTATACCGAGCACCGAAACTTATACCGATCACCGAGAGTAGTCAAGTACCGAGCAGTTGAAGTACTCACTTACCGAGTAATGCAGGCTAGGAAACCAAGCAAGAAAAATAAGTCAAATCTTGATAAGAATGCATTTAATGAATTAACAGATGATGTCAGAAGAATCTATGATCACTAAAATCAGTTGGTTACAGAATCTACGAACTAGAATAATCAAGAACAAGATGCAAGGCAGAGATTAAGCGGCAAAATAGATGTTGTGAGTTCCAAGAAGAGAACAATTTCCAAGGTAACATTTAGGCGGTTTACTAAGCAGAAACAAATCATAAGGATGATCCAATGGCTGAGATTGAATTGAGGAAAACCTAATCAAGGAGATTAAGAGGTAGAAACTGAGGATACTTAAGAAGTGAAGAATCCTTATGAGAAAAAATACAGAATAAAAAAAGAGAGGTTTAGAGGTATGCTGTTACTATTATTGGGGATAGCAGAGTATCGAAGGTAGCACCAAGTACAAAATTAGCAGAAGGAAGGTTAGATGATCACATCATCGAGCTGATTTAGAGGTAAAGAATTCAGAGCATAAAGAGTCTAATCAAGCATAACCGATTGATGCATTATTTCAGACAAGTTCAAAGCTGTGTTGAATACATTATTTTTGTTATTTTGTAAATCCCACCATTGGGTAGATCCTTACAGATCTTATTTTGTAAAACCTCTAACAAGGTACAATTCTTAGAAAAGAATTTGTGAAATCCTTTAACAAGGTAGACTGCATAAGTCTTTATACTCTTGATAGAGTAAGCTATCAGGTAGTAGCTAAACATTGTAGCTCTAACCGAGCAACCCTTTTTACTGCAGTAGTGAAGGATTGTGGGTGTCATCCCCACCATAGTTTTTTCCTCTACAAAGGAGTTCTGCGTGACCAAAAATCATGGTGTTATGGGTCTATTTGTTATGTGTGTACTTGAAGTAATTTACATGTTTTAACTTGCTTTTCATTCATAAGTTTCCATTCGGTAAAGCATGCAAAAGTGAGACAGTTCTATAGTATAAAAGTTTTAAGTGAACTGATTCACCCCTCCCCTCTCAGTTCATAATCTTGTATGACATTTATAACAATTGGTATCAGAGCATTGGTCTCTTGAGTTAATGGTTTGACCACCTAAGAGTAAAGATCCTAGTCATGGAAAGTTATAGGCAAGCTAAGAGGATTGATAGTGTTGAGTATGAGCTAGAAAGTGCACAAGAATTGATTATTGAGTTAAGAAGAAAATTGGAGAAATCACTAAAAATGAGAAGAAAACTATATGATGAACTAAAGATTACTCAAGAATAGGTTGACACACTTGAAACAACTTACGAAGGTATTTTGAATGATGAAAATGAGGCATCCATCAAAGAGCTAATGGAAAAGAATGACTCACTTACCAAACAACTATATTTAATGAAGAAAGATCTTGAATCAAATAGCATGAGGATGACCGAGTTGATAGAAGGTAAAAGAAATGTAGAAGATGGAAAAAGAATGATTGAAAATGACAAAAGACAAGCCAAAGTATGGTTAGCATAAAAAGACAATGAGATCATAAGAATGACACAACAACATCATAACATGACTGACCAACTTGTGAATGCCAATATAGAGATTTCTAGAAAGGAATTTGAAAATCAATCATTGAAATCAGAAATAGAAAGGTTGAACACTGAACTGAAAAATGAAAAGAACATAAATGAAATGCTTTAGAAAAAGGAAGAAGCCTCTCAAGCTTTGGATAAACAACTCAAAAGTCAAAAACAACTGAGCGACAAAACAAGTATTGGATTCAATGGAACTAACACTACCAACCAAGGAGAATCATCTAATTCATCAAAAGATGAAATCACTGAAGCGCCACCAAGACAAAGGAAGAAACCTCATTGCAACTATTGTGGAAAGCCCGGTCACACAACAAATGTTTGTAGGAGCAGAAAAGGTAATGTACCTAGTAAACCTAAATTTGATGGATATTGTTTTAGATGCAATAAGCATGGTCATAAAGCTTTTGAGTGTAGATCAAGGAACCCTAACAAGTCAAGGAAGGATAAATTTGATGGTTACTACAACACTTGCAACAAGTATGGACACAAAGCTGAAGAATGCAGATGAAAGACAAGGAATAGCAAGTGGACATCGAACCAAGAAAGATCACAATCCAACCGAACAGAAGCATCAGTACCATGGGAGTACAATACCAACATCTCCTGTGCATCATGTGGAAGGTATGGACACATTGTTGCAAATTTCTTATTAATGTTTGGAAGGAACAATAGGAAATCATGGAGACGTTTTGGTATGGCATGTTTTCACTGTCACAAAATAGGACACCTAGCTAAAGATTGCAGGTACCGAGTCAATATATCAAACAAGAAAGAAACTAATGAAAAGAAGACACCTACTGTTGATGAGATAAGGGAATAGATGAACAAAACTTGGAAAAGAAAAGAGCAAGATGATGGAACTTCACTCAGAAACATTGAAAGCACCTCATCTACCAAGATGAGTGCACTGAGCTGCACTTAGTCAATAAAAGGTATGTAGGAACTACTCACCGAATTCAAATCTTTAATCAGTTCCTAAATTAAGAGAGAAGAGATCCATATTAGCATGCTTAAGATGCATTTGGATATTTTACGAAAGTTTCTTTTTGTTGTGTTTCACACAAAATTCAGAGTATCTGGTTAGTCGGTGTAATTTGAATTTCATGAAGTCGGTGAATGCATTTATGACAACCTAACTTATTCATTGGAAACCCTAATTGAGAAAAAGCGATAAGTATGGATTTTTTTAGGTCATTTTGCACCTTACACATTTGAGTTATCAAGAGAGAGTCGCAGAGTGATTGAGTCTTTTTGCATTCAAGTGATCTCTGAGGTAAATACTGAAATGAGCTAAATCATCTATAGTTGTATTCATCACTGTTTTATTTCAACCGAGTTAAGATTTCTAAGTGAAAAGGATTATTTCCATCACTATTCCTGATTTAATGGCACCAAAGAAGAAAGTACCAGTCATGGTAAATAATGTTGAACCTGTAAACCCTAAACACAAGATGCCACCCACCAAAGATATATAAATTGATATGACGGGAGAATTGTCCTCCATTCCACCTAGGGTTATATTGATAGATGATGTTCAATCCTTCATCCACTGCAAAATTGAAGACATTTGTGTTAATGAGTTGGACACTTTGTTCGACAAACTGTGTGACAATGGAAAGTTGAGAGATGGTCACACACATCTAGAGAGCAAGGGTTTGGTGCATACCCTTCATCTGCTGAGAGTCTTCAAACCTAAATGGATTAGATTTGTGCTTAGCTGAGTACAAGATCAATTTATGTGGCTAGAGAAACCAGTAAAGATCACCAAGGATGTACTACACATCATTACTGGCCTACCAATCAGAGACAGACCAAAGGCAATCAAGCAGATTGACAGAGAAACATTGAGTGAGCTAACCAAAGCTCAATGGGATGGTAGAGTGATAAGAATTTTGATAGTAGAAGATGCAGAATTTAAATTTGCATGCAACATCTAGGGTAGACAGTGTACCCTGTGGAGCAGTTGACCTGGCTTACAAACTTGTGAAGAAAGGAATGAAACTAGATGTTTGTGAGATTTTGCTGAGGAAAATTGAAGACAACATGAACACAATCAGGAAAGCCAAGACAAATACTTTGAAGTTTGGTCCACTATTGGTATGTATATTTTTCTATTTTGAGAACTTTTTCCCATCAGTTGGTGAAGTAACATGGAGCACAGATAGGCCAATCATTTATCAAATCAATGAATATATTTTAGGGCTGGGTAACAATTTTAATTTGATCATGAATGTTTACTTTGTTAAGTTTCAAGCAAAGATGCATAAAAGATTCAGGATTCCACCCCAGCTAGTGGAAAGATATCATGATAACATTTGATTTGAAGTAGATATCGACCTGTGTATCATCAAGGCTGTTGAGCCTAGGACTGTTTGGCTTCAACCAATGGGATATGAAGTTGATGTGGACATAGCTGCACAACAAATTGAGACATTGTTGAAAGAGCCCATTGACAAGAAAGCTGACAGATATGGAACCTATGAAGAAGTTAAAGAAAAGATCAAGCATGGTATAGTGATACCTAAGGCCATAAGGAAAACAAAGAAAATGATTGGGGACTTGTCACAGAAACTTGAAGTTGAAGAGGATGAATAAGAAACAAAGGAATCACCTTCAATGGAGAAGAAGAGGAAAAAACCAGAAGCTAATCCCTCACCAAGTGGCAGGAGCACAAGGGCCTCGGTAAGGGCAAAAGAAAAGGAACAAATCAAGACACCCAAACCTAGAGGGAAAACATATATGAGGAGTAAGAAAAATGTTGTAAAGCCAAGAAGAAAATTGAAGCTTCAAATTGAAAGTGAAACAGAAACAAAGGAGATTGAGGTACCCAAAGTACCACAAAAGACATCAAAACCAACTCTTGATGAATCCATTGATTCATTAATGAAACATGGAGGTTTTGTTGGAGTAAAACAATTGAGATATGAGCAGTTGAGTGTAAATGACCAGGTAAGAATTGAAGACGCTATTATTTTCATAATGAACAAATTCAGAATAACACCAATGGAAGTTTCAAGCTAGCTTCCTGATGAGTTATACAATAGGGTAGATGCAAGGTGGAAATATGCATTGGCTACTGAAAAATAAATAAGAGAAAGATCATTAGTTGTTACAATGCTTGAATTATCAGTGCAAGAAATTGATGAATCTCTACAAAACTATTCAAGGAGATTTCTTGTGAAAATAAGAGCACTAAGAATAATGATCGGTAAGCTTTTAGAAGTTGAGAAAGAAATAGATGAAATGTGGACAAAAATATTCAAGCTAGATGCAGCCAAGTCTTGAGAAGACAAGCCAACCAAGGGTACTACCGAAGGACAATCATTAAAAGGTAGTAAAGGTCAAATGGATCCCATTGACTTAACAAAAGATACCGATGAAATAAATGTTGAGGATGCATCAGAAGAAGAGGATCCTGCATAAGATACAACAAAGGAAGCAAATGCTATGGATACGGATCAAAATGTCAAATGCATGGACATAGATGATACTCCAACAACCAAAGACTCAAAAACCATAATACAAAAAATTCATGCTTATTCTAAGATAAGTACAGAGACTGCAGAGGAAGGAAATGAACAAAGAAAAGGAAATGAATCGGTTCCCCCAACCGACACCGAAGGAGAGAAGCAACAAGACTCCAAAGTAGAGTCAAAGAACAAGAAAGATTCAGAGAAGGAGAAGGAGAGTGAGAAAGGGAAGGAAAATAAATATACACAAGGAGATAAGAAAGAAAAACAAAAGCCAGGAGGTACTCATGAGTCAAAGGAGAAATTTGAGAGCATAGCAGGCACAAACAAGTCTCCCACCGATGCACTTAAGGCATCTATCTCACCATCAAGCAGCAAGAATAAGAAGAAAAAGAAGGAGGAAATTGACTTAACAGAAGAAATAATTTTTCCCCCTCCTGATTTTGCAAACATGAATGTTGAGAAATTGGCATCATATGGGAAACTATTGAAGAGAACGGCAGCCCAACAAAAGCTGATTGATGAAATGAGGAAGCAAGATGACAGTCTTGAAGATGTCAAAGATATCTTTCAATCTCTGCTACCTAATGCTGCAATAATTGAAAAAGATAGTTTGATTCAACAAGTAGGCAAACTTTCTCAACAGATAAAGGAACCGAACATGGATACCACCGAATCATTATTGAAAATTCATGAGCCAAAGTTGACAAAGAGAATAATGGAGCAAATATTGAAACACATAGCAGATGACAAGGTAACTCTTTCTGAACTATGTACAACTATAGAGAAGACTCTAACTACAATTCTCTCGTTATTTCAAAAGCTTTGTCTAATTTTGAAGTTTACTGAGGACATAAGGAATAAAGAATAGTCGATAGAAACTGAGTTAACCGAACACCTAAAAGATGTATCTATTGAACCTGGTTCCATCCAAGTATATTAAAAGAAGATCAAGCATCTCATAGGACACCAAAATGAGCTCAGGCAAGAGGAACATAAAATCTGGATAGAGTTGTTGGAATTGCAAGCCATTTTGATTCCACATATTGAGGCTATGCAAAAACATTTAAAGAAAGGCAAGGACTTAGTCACTATGCCAGAGATGAGTTCACTTGACACAATCATAGGTCTAGTAGTGGACATAAATGAACACATTATAGTTATGCAGACACTGAAGGCAACATGGGAGTCAGCATTGTCTAATCTCCAAAATAAATACAAGTACATTTTTGACAAGTAATTGTTATTTTGGCACTTTTGTCAAAAAAGGGGATAATATGTGAGATAATATAAATATATTAAAGGTTAATAATGTATGGAATACTATTTTTGTGGTGTATATAGTGCTTAGGGACTATCAACAAAGGGGGAGTTATAAATTTTGAGTTTTGATTGATGACTTTGAATTTTTTGTCAAAATGCCAAACTAATGACAAAGGGGGAGATTGCTACCCTATTCATTTTGTTGTTATAAGTTTTGTCAAAGTCATAAGCAACCAAGTCTAGTCGGTAAAGGAATTGGACTATCGAATAAGAGAACTCAGTCGGTAATATAAGCAAAGGGAGGAGCAGTCGATAAAGCAAGCAAAATCATGCACCGAGTAAAAATAGTCACCGAGTGCAAATGCTATTCAGTCACAGTTACCAAATACTGAGTTTGAAAACTTATACCGAGCACCAAGAGTAGTCAGGTACCGAGCAGTTGAAGTACTCACTTACTGAGTAATGCAGGCAAGGCAACCGAGCAAGAAAACTAAGTCAAATCTTTATAAGAAAACATTTAATGGATTGAAAAACAATGTTAGAAGAATCTATGATCACTAAAATCAGTTGGTTACAGAATCTATGAACCAGAATAATCAAGAACAAGATGCAAGGCAGAGATTAAGCGGCAAAATAGATGTTGTGAGTTCCAAGAAGGGAACAATTTCCAAGGTAACATTTAGGTGGTTTACCGAGCAGAAACAAACCATAAGGATGATCCAACAGCTGAGATTGACCTAAGGAAAACCTAATCAAGGAGATTAAGAGGGAGAAACTGAGGATACTTTAGAAGTGAATAATCCTTATGAGAAAAAATAGAGAATAAAAAAAGAGAGGTGTAGAGGTATGTTGTTACTGTTATTGGGGATAGCAGAGTATTGAAGGTAGCACTGAGTACAGAATTAGTAGAAGGAAGGTCAGATGATCACATCACTGAGCTAATTCAGAGGTAAAGAATTCAGAGCATAAAGAGTCTGATCAAGCATAACCGATTGATGCATTATTTCAGACAAGTTCAAAGCTATGTTGAATACATTGTTTTTGTTATTTTGTAAATCCCACCACTGGGTAGATCCTTACAGATCTTATTTTGTAAAACCTCTAACAAGCTACAATTCTTAGAAAAGAATTTTTGAAATCCTTTAACAAGGTAGATTGCATAAGTCTTTATACTCTTGACAAAGTAAGCTATCAGAAGTAGCTAAACATTGTAGGTCTAACCGAGCAACCCTTTTTACTGCAGTAGTGAAGGATTGTGGGTGTCATCCCCACCGCAGTTTTTCCTCTAACCAAGGATTTTTGTGTGACCAAAAATCATGGTGTTATGGGTCTATTTGTTATGTATGTACTTGAAGTAATTTACATGTTTTAACTTGATTTTCATTCATAAGTTTCCATTCGGTAAAGCATGCAAAAGTGAGACAGTTCTATAGTATAAAAGTTTTAAGTGAACTGATTCACCCCTCCCCTCTCAGTTCATAATCTTGTATGACATTTCCAATAGACACATTTGCGCCATCAACCACCATTGATCTAGAATATTCTCCACCTTCTATACCCAGAAAGTTAACTAGAAGGAAGAACCAAGTTCCTACAAGTCATCCATCCTCAAGGACCACAAGGAGAAAGGTAAAGGACACACAAGCCCCTCCCGAGGTAGGATTCAGGCCTAGTATAACAGTCCTAAAGAATAGAATTGTTAATGAAGGTAGACTAGAATCTATCAAGAACATCTATGATAAGTATCAAGAGATAGACAAATCAGAAATTCATTCAATGATTATATATCATATGATTAAGTTCAAGAAGTCAGTACTGGAACTCAAGAAACTTATACCAGATAAACTATGGAACATACTGAACATATTAAAAAGGAAAGCAATTGAAGAGGATATGAGGATAAGAGAAGAAAAATTAGATAGTCTTCTCCCTGTCTGCTGGCATGATGAGAATGTTATACTACAAACCTCATCTCAGAACCAAAAATAGAACACTTCATATCATGAATAAAGAGTATGATTTGGTTAGTGAAGAGACTCAAAAAGCTTTTGAGTAGGTATTTCTAGATAGACATGTGTATCCTTCAATGGTGCCTACAGCAAAGGTAACTCCAGTTCCTCCCAAAAAGGTTACAAAACCAGTGATTCAAAATGCACCTAAGATAGGTCCACAGGTTTCAGCACCGTCAGTTTCAATAGCTTCTAATACAGGAAAAGATTCAAAAGATACTATAGTGATTGATGATATCAAGATATCCATGACTTCCTCTGACAATGATATGGACCAAATTGAAAAAGCATTTGTAAGCAGTAAAGAGACAAAGGAGGTATGTAGTGATGACACATCTTTACAACAAGATGAAGTTCGCTCTAAAGATTCAACAAATTTGAATAAAGAGGAAGATAATCAAACTAATGAGATACCAATCAAGGAGATCCCAGTAAAAAGTGAATGCATGGATACTAGTCAGAATACTATATTCACACCATCCATTCAACCATCAACTTCATTGTTGTCAAGTTTAACTCCTGATTTAGCAAGTCTAGATGCATGGGGAGAAGAAGACTTGATCAAGATCAATGTCCTAGCCATGGAAAAAGCCAAAGAGAAATGAGTTATGAGAAACCCTATCTTTTTGGAATCAGTGAACATTATAAATGACCTAGTGCCTGTAGACAAGAAAGTGGCTAAATTTCAATCAGTTGATGATGTAGATAGAATCCTAACAAGCTCCAAAGCATACTTTACAATTTTAGTAGATTCAACTACTAGAATTGTAGAAGATGAGTATAAAAAGGAAAGATTGAATGAACTGATAAAGAATTTTTCCTTAAATTTAAAGTCATTAAAGATTGGTCAGACAATGTTGAAAGAGTTGGCATCAAAAGGAAGAAAGGTTATAGAAAATTGCATGGACAGAGGTAAACTCACCTCTAAACATATCAAAAAGATAGAAGAGGTAGATATCTTGGTTGATAACATAAGACAATTAGTTGAAACATCATACCAAGACATAAAAATCTACAACAATATCTATCAACATCAGTTAGAGAAGATAGAAAAAGATAAAATGGAGATCAGTAAGACAAGGATCAGGCAGACTCAACTAAGAAATGCAATTGCGCCCTCCTTAGCAGTTCTGGATGAGAAAATTAAACAGATTGATGAAACCATTGCTACCTATGATCAAGGACCTAGCATGGATTTGACAAAGATGGAAAAGATTACATATGCCTTATTTACCCATCTACAAACAATTGATGCACTAAAGGCATTCTGGCAGTAAGAGATGAAGAATCTGCAGATAGCCTATCTAGATGTATACATGGAGTAAGTATCTAGAGACTTACAATTTTGACACCTTTGTCATTAATGTCAAAGGGGGAATAAAGTATGTATGGGGAGTAGTGTATTTATGCAAATAAATGTGATATAGTATATGTTAAAAGAAGATAATATATAGTTTTTGGTGTTAGTCAATTTTGAGTAACTTGGCCACATTCCTTTGTTGCCATTAATGAAAAAGGGGGAGATTGTTGGAAAGTTTACTCCCAGGGAGTATATGACTTATTTTGTGTTTTCATTATGTCAAAAAAGTCATATGAAGTTTTGATAGAAAAATTTGTAGTGAAAATTGACTAAGTATAGAACACAAGACATAATAGAGAATACATAGATGATTAGAGCACCAATGCACGTGCATACGACTAACTTAGACTAAGCACCTTCAGACATAAGCTCTATGATATTTTTTATGCTTACCCTATACACACATGGTACATAATATTAGTATGAACAAGTTATAGAAAGAACAAGTACACTAGCAGTTCAAAATACAGAGTATGAAGCTGACTTCAAGTTTTTGATTAGCGTGTAATCTTTTGTTGTGTAAAGGATAAGCGCCTATTGTAATAATTTTGTAATCATGTATTAAAAATTATTGTAAACATGCTTAAGCCAATTTTTTTGGAAGCATTGTGAATGTTGTTTTTGGGCTGACTAAGGTCGTGCTTATAGTCACGTCTATTTAGGCATAAACATATATATATATATATATATATATATATATATATATATATATATGCAATGTAAAGGTATATTACAAGTGTCAAAGAAATATGCAGAGAAGAGATAGAAGAATAGTATAAAGATGTTAGTATAAGATAGATCCCTAAAATAAGATAAGAGCATAAGCACATAACCAGAACTGATCAGACATCTGTGTCATATACAACTATTCACTTTTGGATATAGTACATATCTATTCTCAGAAGGTTGTAGCCTTCTTTCTCATTAAGCAGTGAGCTCTTGGACAGTGAGTCCTCACCCCTAATAGGGTTGTTTGTAAAAGAATCCTAACAAGGTCAGGCCTTTAACCAGGTCATTGTAATTGCATTGTAAAGACTGCTCCTAACAGGGCAAATGAACTTTAACAGGTTCATTAAATACTAGTGCAATATTTGTGGGTACTAATTCCCACCGGGGTTTTCCTTTGATCAAGGTTTCTCCGTAATCATATCATGTGGTATGTGTTCTTTTGTTAAGCTTCAAGTGATATATATATGATTTATGTTTAAATTTTCTAAAATAGAATAATTAGTTAAACACTGATTCACCCCCCTTCTCAATGTTTCCAACATTTTCAATAATCCTGATTTTTAAAATTTCCTTAATGATTTATCTCGTAAGATAACATTAAGTGATGATAAAGACCTTGATAAACCTTCTTATTTTTCTTGACCTAAATAGGATGTCAATAACAATAGGATTCCTAATCTCCCTAAAGAGATCAATGTTATAATTCAAATAATTCATAAGCCAAGATCACCTGCAACAAAATACCTGTCACAAAGGCAAAGAATAAAGACAAAACTCACAAATCTGAAAGATGAAAATATTCATTCAGAGAGATAAATGAGGGAATTACAAAATAATGGATAAGTAAAAAGTCATCAATCCTAATAAAGGATATCAAAACCCTAAGAAGGGTAGAGAAACCTAGGTTGCATGAATAATTAATAAAATAATTAATTATGGCATGCCTAAAGTTTTGATGCAGGAGCATCTTGGGTTCTTTGGAAATTCTGATAAACCAAAAATATGTTTATTTTAGTTCAGTAGCTTATTGGAGGTTGCTTGATAAAGTGCTCGGTAACTATTGTTGCTTGGTTACTTTGTTTGTCTTTCTTTACTGATGGGTCTTAGCGAATGTTCTAGCTGCTCGGTTGGGTTTTCACCCAGTTGTTTCTGTTGCTTGGTTACCTTCTTACCGAGTTGTTGTTTTTTCTCAATTGGTATTCACCAAGTTGTTCTTGTTGCTCGATCGACTTCTTACCGAGTTTTTTAATCTTGTTCTGGCCGACTTCTACATTTAATTTCATAATTTAATTAATATGGGGTTTCTCATTAGGATGTGTGTGGACCTAAATCTGGGTCTTTACTATTTCCTATGTTGAATCTTTAGTATCTGAGCCCCGACCTCTTTGGTGGACTCTTGTATATATTTGGTTTTTGTTCTTAGATTAGGACATCAGTTTTGGGATAGAAGATTAAGGGTTAGTAGATTTAGATCATAGGTCCATGACCTCACATGTATCAAGATTATTCTATAAACATCTAAATGTATATGGCTGAAATTGGGAAGGCCTTACAGCCTGACATGTAATGAGTTTGATTAAATAATATAAAAAAATTTCTACTTCTTCTCTCCCTTGTTGTGTTGTTGCTTCTATTTTTTTCTGCAAGTTGGTTTGGATATCTCGGAGTGCCTTGGGCCCTTTTTCTCCATACTCTCCTTGTGTCAGGTGGTATCAGAGTGAAGGTGAAATCTAGGTTCCTTCTTGTAAGCCCTAACCTGAGTTGGTTGATATTGTTGTGGGGTAGCAGATTGTGATCTAACATACAATTATAGAGGGTTTCAAGATGGTTTGTGGGAGAGGAAATGAAGATCTAGGTCTAGCTAATATGCTAAGACAAATGGCTGCAAGATTGGAAGCTGTTGAGATAGCCCATCATAGAGGAAAAAATCTTGAAGATGTTAGCGATGATGAATTGGAAGAAGTGCAATGAGAAGCTCCACCTGCACCTATGATGGATCAGGAAGAAGAGAGATTCCTGTGAGCATTGACAAGCTTCAAGTCCACACCTTAGTTTAATCCTCTTGAGTATAGTGGAAAGTTAGATTCTGATGAATTGATAGATTGAATAACCGAGATGGAAAAAAAATTTGAGTGTGAGAATGTATCAAAGGAGAAGAAAGTAAATATTGCAAGCACAAAGTTGAAAGGTCATGCATCCTTATGGTGGGAGCATCTGTAATTGGATCAGAAGAAGAAGGGTAAAGACAAGATCAAGATATGGGACAAGATGATAAACAAATTGAAATGAAAGTTTCTACCTTGTGATTACCAGAATAACCTAGTAAGGAGAATGGAAAGTTTGAAGTAGAAAGATAGCTCGGTAAAAGATTACACTGAGGAATTCTATAGATTAGACATTAGATCTGGACATGTTGAAGATGAAGTGGAAATAATAGAAAGATATCTGAATGGATTAAGAAGTTCTATACAAGATAAGATCAACTTGGTAAAGATAGAGAGTATTGAAGAGGCATATCAGTTTTCCCTAAAAGTTGAGGATAAATTGAACAAAAGATATGAACAAAGGAAAAGAGGAAGAGGTGGTAGATTCCCTTGAGGAAGAGGTAGATCTCATGGTGAAAACAATAGATCTGAACCAGACAAGACAATTTCAGCCACATATCAAGACAAAGGAAAGACAAAATGGAAAGGTGGAAGTTCATTCCGAGGAAGAGGCAACTACTCCTGAGGTGGTTATAGGTGAAGAGGGTTCCAAGGAACTTGTTACAATTGTGGTGGAGAAGGACATAGATATTTTTAGTGTACACATGCAAGAAAGAAATTTGGTAGTAGCAAATATGCCTTGGTGCAAGAAGAGTCACTGAATGAACCTAAAAAGGAAGGAAATATAATGATCATAAGGATACTTTGGAGTGAGAAAGATAAGAAAGATCCTATCAGGAAGAGTTTGTTAAAGACCAGATGTAGAGTTGCAAACAAAGTTTGGAAGGTAATTGTTGATAGCGGAAGCTTGGAGAATCTAGCATCTGAGGAAATGGTTACAAATTTGCAGTTGGAAAGAATGAAGCATCTGAAGCCCTATCAAATTTCATGGATTAAGGATGAGCATACATTAATAGTGAGTGAACAATGTTTTGTGAATCTAAAAATTGGAAAGTATTATGATAAGGTGTTGTATGGTATTATGTCAATGGATTGTTGTCATATTTTGTTGGGTAGACCTTGGTAATATGATACACATGCTATACATGATGGAAGAGTGAATAGATATACTATTTAGGTTGATGGTAAGAAACAAATCTTGTTACCTTTGGTTGAAGAATCTATTGGTGAGATATGTACATCTGTGAAAGTTTTTTTGATGGAAGGTAGACAGTTTGTTAAGCATTTGAAAAGAAATGATATTTGTAATGATTTGATTCCTAACTGTGAGCTATGGAAATCAGTTATAAAAAGGAACATGATAATAAAATTAAAGCACTCAATAACTAAATAACCAAGACTACATACATGATTGGACTAAAAAAGAACATAAAACAATTAAAAAACTAAGGAGTGCAAACCTCCTTAAAATGAATTACGCTCCTTTTGATCTTTGGATCTGTCCATTGATGTGGATTTGTGCTCAATGATGCATGCTACAAGCTTCAAGATGTGTTTTCCAAAACTACATTATAACTCTGCTCTGAAAGATTGATATATTTGTGAAGGAATGAGGTTCGTTATATAGGAAAATGGACTCAGAATGAGTGGTCAGGATGCAAACCTGAAGAGGGGTTTAGATGCACCTAGAAGAGAGCATAAGGATTGTTCTTCTTTAAGTGCCTCTCATTGTGACAAGTGTCACAAGGAGAGAGGATGTGAGGGGATGAGGAATATGACCATTTTGGTCCATGTGCAAAGGGATAATAGAAGACTTTAAGGGATATGGTGAGTAATGAGGGTTGTAAGAGCATTAATGGGGAGTGTAAGATCATTAATGAGGCATTAATGAGGGTCTTAATGAGGCATGGGTGAGGGTGTAAGAGAGAGCTTGAAAATTTTGACTTTGGGAAAGGGGTTGAATTCGTAATCTAAGGATTAGGAATGTGACAAGCTTAGGGAGTGATTAGGATTAGGGTTAGAGTTTAAGAGGGGTGATTAGGGAGATGGTGATGGGAGGAGAGAGAATGAGTGGGCGGGTTAATTATCTGATTAGGATTAATTAGCTAATGAGGAAGGGTTAGCATGCATGAAGATGTTGGGTTGAGTTAGAACTCAGGGTTAGGTGGTTGGGATTGGTTAAGTTAGGGGTTAAGGCTATGAAGCCATGTACTTAAAATATAATAAAATTGACTATTTAAATCACAAGTGGAGGAATCAAGGATAATATGAATTAAGTTAAATGAATAAATACATTCATTCAACTTAATATGGGAAAAAAGGGGTTTAATAAATTATTAGGCCATTGGTTTCCATTTAATAATAAATCAGACTATAGCTTAATTAGATGAATTAATCAGGCTAGTATGATAACATAAATCAATTAGGTAATGATTGATTACTTAGTTGATAATGTCCTAGAAGGCACTAAATATGATTAGATTATGTTAATCAGATTTAGGTGTCTACATTTTTCCCCTCTTCAACATAGTGTTAGAATAACGCTATTTTGAAGATGTTTAAAATAATAGACGATGTGAAGACGTGATGTAGGCAATGAAGTTTCCCTAGAGTGATGATTAGGATAGAATTTAGAATAGAATTTGACTAGGGTGATGCCTCCTCAAGAGGGTGATGCCCCCTCAAGAGGGTGGTAGGAAGAATAGCGAAGCCGTGATGACGTCTTGAAAAGATTGCGAAGAGAAATACGAAAGGGAAAGAAAAAAGAAGAAGGGGGATTCAAGTTTGCATTAGGGATGACAGATAGGTGTGAAGAATTAGGAGGGAATAGGTAGGAGTAGGATCATTGCTTGGGATGGAGGATTTGATGGTAGGATAGGAATAGGATTGCTTTTGGTTTTGATATGATTGCTTTTGTTGGGGAGTGGATGGGGGGATTGTCTTGAAGCTTGAGCAAGGAGTATTCTTGGGGGAATACCGCCATGTATTTGAGAACTTATTTTGATATAGAAATGCTAGAGACCATGTCGAGGTTACTAGGAACACAAGGCCTTATCATTGGTATTACAGAGGACTGATGCAATAGACACGCAGGGGTTGCCCCAGCATCACAAATGACACCTAAAGGAACCATGGCCGAAAATGATGCTAGAAAAGCCCACAAGCAAATAGAATTTCCCAAGTGCAGTATTTGAACCCAAATGGATTACTTACATGCAAGGGTCATATCTGACTGCCTCACAAGCATAAAACAAAAAGATCAAGTTCCCTATCCCAGGTGCATCCATTCCTAGCATACCATGATATAAAGAATAATGGAAAACTTGAGGAGGAGAACAACCAAAAAGAATCAGGAATGATAATCAAGAACCAAAATCAAATTTTAAGATAAAAAATTCAACCAAAAGGCACCTTTTTCTAGAGAGATCAAATGATAATGAATGCTGATTGGGTTCAGGTTAGTCAAGAGGAAGGACACATCCTACAAGGACCCATTTCGATGGAGATGATTGGATTTCGGTCAAACATGAGGAAGGATACATCTTGCACGAACCTACTATGATGAAGATGATGATGATTGGATTTAGGTCAACATGAGGAAGGATACGTCCTGCATGGACCCATTTCCATGGAGATGTCAAGTGTAGATCTGATTGGAGAAAAGATGTACTGAAATCAAATTGCTAAAGCATGATTTTGTCAAAAGGAATTTGCTGAAGCACATGATTTAGAATGGAACTAGATCAGTTATTGCAAGGAGATCAACCAAGGGTGCGAGATATGCACAAGCGAGACTGCACACAAGACTGGACTTACATGGACAAGATATGTACAAACTAAAGGCACATGAAAGCTCATGGATTGGGATAGGATGACATATGTACAACAAAAATAGATGACTATATAGAGGATGATATGTACAAAAGCTCAGGATGTAGGATAGGAGGACCGATGCGGACTAGTGTACATGATGGTGAAACATATAGGAAATATAGGTAATAATTAGGCCAAAGTGGATTGGGATGAGGGAGATAGAGGAGAATGAGATTTTGATAGATAATGATATGACACATTATGTGTGACACCTGATTGCCAGGTTTTCACCACACATATTTGTCCAAGGCACTTGATTGCCAAGTTTTCACCATTGGACAATTTATTTCTCTTTACACTTTTGAGATTTTTTTATTTTTTCGTTATCATCAAGGTGTTTATTTACCAGATTTTTACCAAGACAATGACATGACTTTTTGTACTTTTTATGGAGTTTTTCAGGTGACTAGACTGAATAACCATCTGTTAGGTATAGAAGCACCCGAGATGAATGATATTGATAGGATCATTCAAGGGTTCTCCTTCAAGAGTAGATAATTGATATGCCCCTGATCCAAAGCATGCAGTGACGATGTATGGACCTTTCCAAGTGACCTCGAACTTACCTTTCTTTTCTCCATCAATACCCACTTTATGATTTTCTTTGAGCACAAAGTCCCCTACCTGGAACTGGTGTGGGTGGATTTTATTATTATAGCTTCTCTTGAGTCAATTTTTATATATAACCAGGTGTTCATATGATTGTTGTTTCTTTTCATCTAGCAGATCAAGCTGTGTGAGTCTAGCTACTCGGTAGTCTTCATTAGTGATTAGGTCTTTTAGAGATACCCGTAGCGATGACAGTTTGACCCCGATTGGTAAAATATCTTCAACACCATAGACAAGGGAATATGGAGTGGTGCCTCTAGGAGTGCAATAGGATGTACAGTATGCCCAAAGGGTGAGGTTGATTTGGAGATGCCAGTCATGGCCAATATCATTGACAACCTTCTTGAGGATTTTGAGGATGGTTTTGTTGGTTGCCTCAGCTTGGTTGTTACCTTGGGGGAAATACAGACTAGACTAGCGATGGTGTATATGAAGGTGCTCACACAAATTGTCTACATGTTGGTTTTAAAATGGTGCTCCATGATCTGTGAATATGGTGGATGGGATGTCAAATCAGAAAATGATATGGTAGAGTATAAACTTGGATATTTGGATGTCTATCGTGAGGGTGAGTGAGATTGCTTCGACCGACTTTGTGAAGTACTCAATGGCCATGATGATGTATTTATGTCCCTCAAAGGACATGGGGTGATCTTACCAATGAGGTCGAAACCCCAACATGAAAATGGCCAGGATGGTACAATGGGATGCAATTCTTGCGCTGGAACATGTATTAGATTACTATGTTGCTAATAAAGCAAGCATTTATTTACAAATTCAAAAGCATAATGCTCCATGGTAGGCCAGTAGTACCCAATTCTGAGAAGATTTTAGCTAAGACCATGCCACTCGTGTGGGAAATACAGATTCCGGTGTGCACTTCTCGCAATTCCTGGGCAACTTCAGTTTCATCTAAACATCTGGAGAGAACATTGTGATAACCTCGACGCTATAAGGTCTTGGCTACAATAGTGTAGTGGGAAGCTCTGCGAATAAGGTTTTGGCATTGGGTGTTGGTGAGGTGAGGGGATATGATACCATTCTTTAGATAAGCATGCATGTCATGGTACCAAGGGGACTGAGGACCAACCAAGACATAGACCTGATTAATGTCATCACTCTCGTATGCTGGTGCATGGAGTTGCTTGACTAAGAATTCATATTGTGTTACATCGCATAGAATTTCTAGGAGGGACCCAATTATATCCATTGCATCGAAAAATTTATTTTGTAGGCATGGTACTTGTGTGACCTGCAAATTGAGAAAATGCTCTTTCATTTTGTCTACCATCTCTTTGTAAGGGAGAAACTTATCATCCTTGGTTTGCAATTCGTCTAGTACTTGCTTGATAATAAGTTGGGAGTCACCAAAGACCTAAATGTCTATGATGTTCCACTAGATGGCCATGCTGAGTCCTACAACCAATGCCTCATATTCCACTATATTTTTAGTGCAAGAAAATCCCAGTTTGAATGATTTCATGATATATTCACTTTGTGGAGTGGCAAAGAGGATTCCTTCCCTGGAACCATGAGATGTATATGATCCATCAAAGAATAGCTTCCGGGTTGGTTTTTCTTCTAGCATGCACAAATATTCATCAGGAAATTCCATGATTAAAGGATATGCATCAACCAATGGTGCCTTTTCCAACTGATCAACTATAACTTGCCCTTTGATTGTTTTTCTGTCAATGTAATGGATGTCAAATTCACTGAGAAGCATTACCCATTTAGCCATTTGACCTATGAGAGTTGTTTTGGAAAGTAGATAGTTGAGTGGATCTAACTTTGATATAAGATTGATAGTGTGAATGAGCATGTATTGGTGAAGCTTCTGAGTGGAAAAAGCCACTACTAAACATGCTTTTTCCATAGGTTTATAGTTAATCTCATAGCCCACCAATGTGTAGCTGATGTAGTGGATGGCTCTTTCCTTACCATTGTCATCGAGCTGGGCCAGAAGTGCCCCTAGTGCTGTAGTTGTTGCTGAGATGTACAAAATGAGAGGCCTACTTGGCATAGGTGGTAGTAGGATAGGTGGATTGGATAGGTATTCTATGATCTTTTTAAAGATTCTTTGACACAAAGGATCCCATTTGAAACTGTTGTCTTTCCCAAGTAGATTCATGAAAGTTTGGCACTTGTCTGCAACATGTGATATGAAACAACACACTGATTGAAGCATTCCTTGTAGGTTGCACAACTATTAGAGTGTTCTTGGTGGAGGAATTTACATGATGGCCTTAAATTTTTTAGGATCAATCTTGATGCTTCTTCTTGATACAATGAACCCAAGGAGCTTACCTCATGTTACCCCAAAGACACATTTATTAGGGTTAATCATTATGCCATAGTGATGGAGATGATCAAATACTGCCTCAAGGTCATTTAGGTGGTCTATTATTATTTAGGATTGAGCCAATATGTCATCCACAATCTTCAAGGATCTTATGAATCATGTCATGGAAGATAATAGTCATGGCCCTCTGATATGTCGCTCTAACATTTTTAGCCCAAATGAGATCATGTTATAGCAAAAGGTTCCCCATGTGGTTGTGAACACTTTCTTATGCTGATCTTCTTCTGTGATGCAGATCTGATTATATCCTAAAAATCCATCCATGAGAGACAACACCTCTTGTTTAGTTGTGAGGTACATGATCATGTCAATGTTGGGTAATGGAAAATTGTCCTTAGGACATGCGTTGTTGAGATCATGAAATTCTATGTAGATTTTGATTGAGTTGTCAGGCTTGGAGATTGGCACCATATTAGAGATCCAATCCAAGTAATCAATTACTCTGATGATCTTACCTTGTAAAATTTTCTCAAATTATTATTTAACTAGTAGGGCTACCTTAGGATGCATCTTGCAGAGTTTTTTCTTGACTGGCTTGATGTTTGGATCTACTGATAAGTGATGCACCATGAGTTATGGGTCCAACCTAGGCATGTGAGAGTAGGACCATGCAAAGATGTTAGGATATTCTCTAAGAAGAGTTGTGAAGGCTATTTCTTCTTCCTCTATTAATGATGCTAAAATGTGAGTGAGTCGAGGCTGATCTTCTATACCCAGATTGACAGGTTTGGTTTCTTCAATGATGATGAATGAATACTCTGATTAGTAATCATGGATAATAGGGAGAGGAGAATATCTAGTTCCTAGTGCCTTAGAAAGGTTTTCACCAGGAGATATGCCCCTTTTTTTTACTTTTTTATGATCAGATAGCGCCCCAGAGGGGTTTTCACTAAGAGATCCATTTTGTTCTTTTTTATTTTGATTTTGAATTTTGTGGCTAAAGACCTCCTCTCCCCCAAAGTATGCCTTAGGGTCCAATTTGTAGACATGTGTAGAGGATTTACCCTAGTCTGGTTGTTGATCTATTGCTCCCATGAATCTTAGGAGCGTAGTCGCACTGTCAAACTCGTCTTTAGGGACGACGCTTGGTTGGTCCCAATTTATGAGTTCCAGATGAATGAGGGGAAGGTCTATGAAATTGAGGGATAATTGAAGAAGGACAACATTATCAAGGAAGATATCATTGTCAATATCATCATAAGCTCTCACTATTTTATCTTCCGGGATGTCTTTGAATCATGTATGTTTCCCAGGGGAATGTGATAAGTTAGACTTGTTTCATTAGTGCCCCTAGTCATGTTATGGGAAATTCCAGATGTATTATGTTCAAAGCCTAGACCAATGTGTCTTTTTAGTTTAAAGGCCTTAATGGTAACTCTCATGCCTTGTTCTCCAGAGCCTAGTTTGCCTCCTTGATAGTTCCACATTTCAGTGACATATTTGTGGGTATAGGGATATTTTCCATTAAAGTGATCAAGGAGACCACTGATGGGAGGTGTTGGATCTTTGTACAACCAATTTTTGATATCAAGTGCCATTTCCTAGCTATTTAAAATATCGTGAGAAAGAAAGGTAATAGAACCTTGTTGTTCTGGTTGAGGTTTCTTCTACTTTATGTAACTGGATGGATGCCCATGTGTATGTGGATATGTTGGTAGGGATTCAACAACAAAAGCATCAGCGTGGCTGTATTCTCCATAGCCCTGGTGATCGATCTGGAAAGGGGAAAGAGTGGATCAAAGGATAGTTCTTGGATCAAGAAAGGTTTTGGAGGAACTGGCAACAGATGTGCCAATGTCAGTTCCAGGATAATGAATTGAATGTGGTTAAGAGGCTTCCATTGCATGGTAGTATGCGAAGGGTCAGGGATCAACATGGATGGTGAACTCAATTCCATTGCGGGGGAACTTGATGCATTAGTGGTAGGTGGAAGGGATAGCCTGCATAGAGTGTATCCATGGGCGTCCAAGGAGGATATTGTATAGGAGGTCAAGATCGACAACATGGCATGTTGTATCTTGTATTTCTGGGCCCAATTGGATAGGCAAGGAGATTGTGCCTTCTGAGGTGCATTCCAGATTATCATATTCTTTGATAGAAATGATGTCACTCAGTATATCTGCCTCATAGTATCCCAGTTTCTTAACAAATCTCAAAGTGTAAAGATTCAAGGCTGAACCATTATCTATCATGACTCATTTGATGGAAGTTTTTGATCATGACTGTGATGCAAAGGGGAAGATTGTGATTGGGATCAATGAATGACATGTCCAAGGTTTTGAAATATATTCCACATGAAGTGGTCAAGTGGATTACATGGTTTTGGAACTCACTAGTGTCGATATTTCTAGGTATACAAGACTCTTGGAGAGCTTTGTTCAAGATTTCTTGATGTATGGGTGATGTATGAAGGAGATCTAGGATGGAGATTTGGGCAGGCATATTCTCTAGATGTTCCAAAAAATTGTACTATTCCCTAAAGGATGAGGTAGTACTAGCACCAACAATAGTTATGCATCCCCAACGTGTGGTGACCGCATAGTTGGTATCAACACCTTTGACATGCATAACATTTACTAACGGTTCGACATGGGATATGCAACCAATTAAGCTACCAAAGTCAACATAGGCCACAACGTTATTGCTGGTATTGTCTCCTTCTTTTCCTTTACCTTGATTGGATGTTGGAGTAGTATTGGTCTTGGTAGGTCCCTTGTTGTTTCCATGGTTAGGGAACACATTTTGGTAGATTTTCAAATCACTATTTGGTGAGGCCTTGGTTGTAGAATCTACCTCGATTTCATTGTGATCAATGAGGTCTTGAATATAGTGCTTAAATTTCATGCACTTGATAGTAGTGTGTCCCTTAACATGATGATAATCACAATACTCATTGTCCGTATACCATTGTGGTTTAGGAGTAGAGTCCCCAAAGGCTTGCGTCAGTGGTGGGTACACAATCAGGTTTTCTTTTTCCATTCTGTGGAATATGATATCGATAGGTTCACCCAAGGGAATGAATGTGCATTTAGGTACGTACTAATCTCTACGCAGTATTTTCTATACTTGTTAGACTAATATTGCATTTGTCTAGTTTTGGGGGTTCTGATAGTTGTGTTGATAGGTGGTTTGTGCAGCTTGTTGTGGGCGTATGTTTTGTTGTTGTGCTACTTGATGTTGTGTCACTTACTGATATGCTGGGGGAGGTGGTGCTTGTTGATATTGGGGTTGTAGGTAGGTCTATACTAGTGTGTTCTACTAGTAGTTTTGTGGTTGATATGCTAGGTGGGTGTTTGAGGACCTGCAACAATGATCTGGACATGTTTAGTGTTTGTGGCTCCGTTTGTTACAACATTTTTGTTCTTGTTCCAGTATCATGATCGGTCATTGTTATTGCATTTAGGTTGTGGTTCCTTGTAGTGCTTGATGGCACTATCTTCAAGAAGACCTCATTCAAGATCCATGCCTTTTCCTCGGATATCCTAATACGTTTGTACACAATTCATGCGCATGTGGTAGGCTAGTTTGGGATAGAGATTGTTTATAAAGATTGTTATGAGATGTTTCTTTGGGGGTTGATATGATAATCTTGTGGTAAGTCCTTGCTAGCACATCAGATATTTTGCTAGGCTTTCTCTTCCTTTCTATTTAAAGTTGCATAAGTCTAGGAGGGAGAGTTCATTCTCAATATTGCATGTGTATTGGGCCACAAAATTCTCTAACAGTTCTACGAAAGTGGAGACTGTGCCATAGGGGATCTTGTAGAACCACTCAAGAGAGGTCCCTCCTAAGTTTTTGGGGAATATTCTCATGAGGAAGTTATCACTCTAGGCCACTTCTTGGCATGCAATGTAGAATTCTTTCACGTGGCTCACAGGATCTCCCTTCCCCTGGTATTTTTCAAATTTAGGGGTGTCAAAGTGTTTGGGGAAGGGTACAACAGTGATAGATCTATCAAATGGGTAATGACATACCTCCTCAAACTTGAATGTCTTTGTTTCAGTCCTAGCACGCAACTCTTTAAGGGAATTATTAATTTCTTCCCATTCTTGGTTTACGGGTGGGGGATTGTTAGTCCTTGTCATGTTGATCCCACTTGTGATGCATGGTCGAACGAAGTTGGTGAATACATAGGGTTTTGCAAAGGTATTGTGGTGTTTGATATGGAGGTTGATGGTCAGCATAGATGGGCTGGTGTGGTGGGAACCACGTCTGAGTGGAATATTATGGTGGAGGAGGTGGAAAA
This sequence comes from Thuja plicata, assembly GCA_018584345.1. NCBI lineage: Eukaryota > Viridiplantae > Streptophyta > Pinopsida > Cupressales > Cupressaceae > Thuja > Thuja plicata. The sequence goes on from MU226755.1 coordinate 921,728, forward strand.
GCATGATGTGGTCATTGTAGCAACTAAAAATAGGCTTATATTTGTTGAGGTGTTGGATAAGTGGGTTGAGCTTGCTGTACAACTGCATAGGATGGTGGTTTTTCATTGCCAAGGTATGGAGGATAGGTGTTCTGAGGTGGAATGCCCCTAGTAGGTGGAATGAAGTAGTTGGTGTTGATGGGAACACTAGAGTGTTGTGGTGGTGGAATGGTTTGTGATGCAGTGGGAGATGGCATAGATAGGTAGTTGGTGAAGTTGGATTATTTTTATTGAGTGGGCTAGATGACAATGTGTGGATTAGGAAAAGGGTTAACAAATTGCTATAGTGTTTTTATGGTGAAGGGATTTGTTCCCTGCATTTTTTATTGTGGCTATTGGATAAGTTGGGAAGTGGGTTGTGTAGGTGTGAAGGGGTTGAGTGGTTTTTTCTGTGTTTGGGATGCGAATGGATTTGTGCTCTATTGTTGGATAGGTTGGATGGGGGTTGTGCTATGATGAAAGGATTAAATTCTACTATGCTTTGGATATGAATGGGTTAGTGGTCTATTGTTGGGGTTGCTGGGGAATGGGTTGGATACCAGGTTGTGTAGTGGCCAAGGGATTGGTGGATGTTTTTTGTTCTTTGGAGGTAGGTGGATTGGTGCTTTGTATTTATGTGGGGATGCCTAAGGCTTGCATGTCATCTTGAGAGTAATTCCAAGTGGATGATGAAGAACTTGTGTTGTTTAACCAATTTGAGGAACTGGTGGTGGAGGATTTGGGTTAGATTGTGCTTGCGGAAGAAGTGCTAGCATACATTGCGATTGTGTTGCTAGTGGAGTGTGGAAAGTGGGCCCTTGCAAAAATAATGGTTGGTTGTGATGATTCATGAGTGGCATGCCTATGGTGAATTGTGTTTTCTGCTGTAGGTATGCTATGGAACAAAAGGGTGGAACATGCATGGAGTTTTGGGTGCCTTGATGCTGCAAACTGGTTGGTGCATTTTGAATGGGTTGAGTGGTGATGGGTGGAATGTTAGTTTGCTAAGTGTTGACTGGTGGTGGTGGGAATTGTGCGAAAAATGTCAGGAATGCTTTTGAAAGTGGAGCAACTGTGGATTGAAGAGGTGCAAGTTCTTGCATAGCGATGGGAGGTATTGCTTGTGCTGCTGATGGTGGATTAGGAGGTAGGGCTCCCATGACTATGAACGAGGTAGATTGAGTTTTCATGTGCATGATGTATGGTGGGATGGAAGGTTGGATTATTTGTGAGATTAGAGTTACCACCTATAGAGCTTGCTGAAGGGTATAAACAACTTTATTTTTTATGGGATGAGGAAATTCTCCTCGAAGCTCCATAGGTCATGTGATAAGCGTTGGTATAAGCCAAGAATTGGATTCCTTATTGCTGAATATCTATGAGTACATGATGGCTATTGAATCCACTCATGGTGTTCACCATGTGAACATCTCCTAGATTATTTATGAATATTTCTATAGTACTCACAGTGGGAATCTCATTTGTGTCTACCCAAATATCCTAGATAGGTATGTTTTTTTGTGGATCAAATGAATCCATTGCATTTGTGCGATTGATTATTGGATCGACCGAGCTAGATGCTAGATTAGGGTTCATGTCATTCCTCTTCTTAGTTGTGTGTGTGATAGGTGGAATGAAATGAATGCACTAAAGGGATGTAAAATGAAAGATGCAAATGCAAGAATATTACTAAAACTAAGGATAATGATGATATGAATGGGATTAAGATGATGTGACTACGATGATGAGGATACTTCCTAAGGATAAAAGGTAACTTAGATATGCCAATGAATGAAGGGTTTATTTCCCTAATGTAGGATCAAGTGGACGATGATTTCCAACCTAAGAAAGACTTGTGATCGTCAGTCGACAAGATTCTTTATCAATGTGAACCAACCTTTTTCTCAAGGTGATGAGGTTCAATAGACAAAGGGGGTTATCCTAGAACAATGTGTAGTATAAGGATACCTAAGATATGGGTTTGATTGAGGATGCAGGTCAAGCAACTCTAAAAAGAATGGGACACCAAGTATAAGATACGTTGTAGGATTCAATATTGTGATGATGACTAGGATGATGATGCTAGGATTGATTGGATTTGATTTAGGATTGGATGGGACTGATTTAGGACTGATTAGGACTAATTTGTCTTGGGTTGGATTATGCTAGGATTATGCTTGGATGTGTGGGATGTGTTTATAAAAGATGACAACTAAGGATGATCCTAAAATGCATGCTACGTGATCTAAGAAGAGGAAGAGTGACTAATTGTTGTGATGAGCTAGCTAGTCATAACGTTCATAGTTGATAAAAACATGGTTTACATTTTATTTGGCCATGAAGTGCACAACCTTGTTGTTGTAGATTAATTTGTCAGATTTTTCCCATTGGTGAGTCTCTTGCTTGATAGAATAAATGATTTATTGGTATTTGTGGGATTCTCTGTTTGCTTCTTTCTATTCTCTGTAAATGGGAGGCAAAGGAATCTGCACTTTCTTGTGTTTGGTGAAATGAGACATGAGGTCAATCTGATACTATTTCAGGATTAGGCAGTGACTATGATAATTGTGCCTTGGATTTTTTATTTTTTTTGGAACAAGAAATAATCTCTTGGAAATTGTGAACAAACAGTCTTGCAAGAGGCAAAACAACCTTGCAAGAAGCATAAAATTTTGATCTCCTTGGAAAAAGGACTTCAAAAATTTCATATTTGTGTATGTTCAAGAATTTTTTTCACAAGGTTTGTAACATTGACTGCACACTCAAGCAATTCTACCTAAGGATTTAGTTATCTTGAAAATATTTGCTTGCATACGTAGGCACACACATGAGCGATAATCAGAATACAACCATCACCAAGTATGCAGATCCAGTTATGATGTCATATTATCTAACTGGAAATGCTCAAGGTGGCACAAATGTGCAAGTTTCTTAGGGAAGTTACTATCTTCCTTGCCCAGCCGATTATCAAGCTTACGGAGGTGAAATGGGTAGGTTTCTATATTAACAGTTGTTAGTAATTTGTGGAGTCCCCATAATCGGTTTGTATGATGTGACTCACTTAAGATCATAGTTTGACCATGCCAGTATGATAGGGAGTTCACCCAATATGGAATACCATCAAACATGATTCACTCAAGCTTTAAGGGATGTCAAAAGGACCTCTGGGTCATGCTTTATTTCTATACCGGCTGAAGGATTTACCAGTTTGGGGTCATTCTCCATAAGGAATCGTGCTTCTTATGGACAAGCCCCTACAAGAAATTTGGAAGTTTCAAACAGTCACAATCATCTTTCTCTTGCGCCAACGACCATGAAAGCCAATGGGAGAGGATAGGGCATGAAGTGACGTTGCGCTCTACAAAAGTTTGTGCAATTTCACCAAAGACACAAGACACACAATTGATTGCTGATAAGTTAGGCAATGTGTTTTGATCCAAAACATAAATGAACTTGCAAGATTTTTCTTTTTATGAGCACCAAAGAAAGATGTTGTTTTCCTTGTTCAATTGTCTTTATGCATTCAAGATTGAGTTCGTTTGAGTTGTTCAGTTTTTAAAATCTAAAATAAAATGTGTGTTTTTCTTGTTAAGTTTTATAACCCAAAATAAGATGTATGATTTGTTGGTTCTTTTTATAACCCAAAATAATATGTATGGTTGGCTTGTTCAATTTTATAACCCAAAATAAGATGTGTAATTTTTCTTGTTCAATTCCTTGTGCATTCAAGATTGGGTGTGATTTGATTAAGTTAGTGCAGAAAAGAAAGGGGTAATTTGAACATGTTCACTTGATTTTTCTATGAGGAATATGATGAATTGGTTTGAAAATCTGAATAGCCCTTTGAATCATCTTTCTGATGATTTTTGAATCATCCAAAATGGAGCTTGTATGCAAGAGTTATGACTATTTCTGTGAAAGTGCTTCCTTATGGAGTTCACAAGTTTGAAAAATTGCCTTAGTATGTGATGTCGTCATAAAAATGTGGGTTTAAATTTGACAATTTTGTGGCCATCACAGAAAGTGAATAACAGTAAAAAATAATGGTCAAATGGCCATTAATTTTAAACGTGTGTATATTCCTACTTGGCAAAAAAAATGGGCCCCTTTGCTGAGTGGGTGTTGATGTGGGTAGTCTGTGTGGCACATGGCCACGTGTCAGGTCATGATTTTCCCATTTGGTTGGGTGGAGGTAGAGTTGTTGGCATAGGGATAAGGGAAGTGAGTAGGAAGTATGAGAGAGTGGGGCTCTGTGGGTTTGGGATGGGCTACGTAGAGCAAGGTTTTGGGTGGCACAGGTTTGAGGAAGGCGGGTTGGTGTTTGGCATGGTTGTGGGTGACAGGAGGTGTTGTATGGAGAATGAGAGGAAGGTGTGGGAAAGGGAGGTTGGTTTGAGTGGGTGGCAGGTTTAATATTGGTGTAGAGGTAGGAGATTTGGTGCAGCGTGGGGGTGGAGAGAAGGCGGGGAGAAGGGTGGCAGGTGGGCAGTGGTGCAGCAGAGCGGAGGAGGAGTGGAGGTTGTAGGGAAGCGGGGTGTGTAGTGTGAGAGGTAGCATAGGGAGAGGAGCACGAGAGGAGGAGGGTGGAGCTATGGATGTGGTGGTTAATAATTTAGTCCCACATGCGTGGGGTAAGGGATTTTTTAACTTTTAAAATATGCAAACCCATAGTAAGTTATTTGAAATGAAAGTTAAGATTGGGCGCGATTTGGGAAAGGAGGCCAGGGGTTAGGTGCTAGAAGCCAGATGGTGGTTGGGGTGGAAAACCATAGAGAATTAGGGTAAAACCCTAAAATAAATAAAAAATTTAAATGAAGCTTGTGCCTTTCCTTGATTCACGTGCTAGAAGGTCGTACGACCTGTCTAGGAAAAAATGTTTTTGCCACAAATTCAACTATGGGCATGTATGGGCAAGTTTATAGTCATTTCGACTAGAAACGATGTTGTGAACATGATGGTGGAGACCATTTTGAGCCAAGACACCTTTAAACCTAAAAAAACTATGACTTCAAAAACTCAAGAGAGACCATTATTGTTAGTAAAACTGACCCATGAAGTGGGTCCCACCAGGCATGCCAGAATGTGAGATATGGAAATTAGTTATAAAAAGGAACACAATAATAAAATTAAAGCACTCAATAACCAAATAACCAAGACTAAATATATGATTGGACTAAAAAGGAACATAACATAGTTAAAACTAAGGAGTGCAAACCTCCTTAAAATGAATTATGCTCCTTTTGATCTTTCAATTTGTCCATTGATGTGGATGTATGCTCAATGATGCATGATACAAGATTCAAGGTGTGTTCTTCAAAACTATATTATAACTCTACTTTGAAAGATGGATATATTTGTGAAGGAATGAGGTTCCTTATATAGGAAAATGGACTCAGAATGAGTGGTCAGGATGCAAATCTGAAGAGGGGCTCAGATGTACCTAGAAGAGAGCACAAGGATTGTGCTTCTTTAAGTTCCTCTCATTGTGACAAGTGTCACAAGGAGAGAGAATGTGAGGGGATGAAGAATGTGACCATTTTGGTCCATGTGCAAAGGGATAAGAGAAGACTTTAAGGGATAGGGTGAGTAATGAGGACTATAAGAGCATTAATAGGGAGTGTAAGATCATTAATGAGGAATTAATGAGGGTCTTAATGAGGCATGGGTGAAGGTGTAAGTGAGAGCTTGAGAAGTTTGACTCTGGGAAAGGGGTTGAATTTGCAATCTAAGGATTAGGAATGTGATAGGCTTAGGGAGTGATTAGGATTAGGGTTAGAGTTTAAGAGGGGTGATTAGGGAGATGGTGATGGGAGGAGAGAGAATAAGTGGAGGGGTTAATTAGCTGATTAGGATTAATTAGCTAATGAGGAAGGGTTAGCATATGTGAAGGGGTTGTGTCAAGTTAGACTTCAAGGTTAGGTTGTTGGGATTGGTTACATTAGGGGTTAAGGTTATGAAGCCACGTGCTTAAAATAGAATAAAATTAACTATTTAAATCACAAATGGAGAAAAAGAGGATAATATGAATTAAGTTAAATGAATAAATACTTTCGTTTAACTTATTAGAGGAAAAATAGGGGTTTAATAAATTATTAGGCCATTGGTTGCCATTTAATAATAAATCAGACTATAGCTTAATTAGATGAATTAATCAGGCTACTAGGATAACATAAATCAATTAGGTAATGACTGATTACTTAGTTGATAATGTCCTAGAAGGCATTAAATATGATTAGATTATATTAATCAGATTTAGGTGTCTACACTAACAAACTGAGTAAGAATACAAAAGATGAAGTTCGTACAGAAGTTGAGAAATTTCTCACTGAGTACAAGGAGATCATTTTAGATAATGTACCTAATGGTTTTCCACCGATGAGAGATATTAGTCATTTTATGGATCTGATTCCTGGAGCTAGTTTGCCAAACAAGGCACCACATTGGTTGACATCGACTGAGAATGAAGAAATCAATTGACAAGTTTATGAGTTGTTGAACAAGGGTTTGATTAGAGAAATTTTGAGTCCATGTGCAGTACCAACTGTATTGGCACCTAAGAATAATGGAGAATGGTGAATGTGCACTGATTCAAGAGAAATCAATAAGATCACAATTAAGTATAGGTTTCCTGTACCGAGGATGGATGATATAATGGATTGTTTGAATGGAGCAAAATATTTTACCAAAATTTATTTTAAGAGTGGATGTCATCATATTAGAATCAAAGAATGTGATGAGTAGAAGAATGCTTTCAAGACAAAAGAAGGTTTGTATGAGTGGTTAGTTATTCCTTTTGGTTCAACTAATGCACCGAGTACATTTATAAGATTAATGAATGAAGTTTTGAAGAAATTCTTGAATAAATGTGTGATTGTATACTTACATGATATTTTGATATTCAGTAAGACTAGAAAAGTGAATTTGATGCATACAAGACAAGTATTGCAGAGATTGAAAGACAAAAAGTTGTTGATAAATCTGAAAAAGTGTTCCTTCATGAAAGAAGAACTTGTGTATTTAGGTTTTGTGATTTCAACTGATGGTTTGAAGATGGATCCTAAGAAGGTTGAAGCTATACTTAGTTGGCCTACACCTACGAATGTCAGTGAGGTAAGATCGTTTCATGGATTGGAAAGTTTTTACAAGAATTTTATCAGAAATTTTAGTTCTATTTGTAACGCTATGAATAAGACAATGAGAGGAGACAAAAGAGAATTCAAATGGATACATGGAGCTGATAAAATTTGTGAGACTTTCAGGCATAAGGTTTCAGAATTTCCTATGTTAGGCTTACCTGATTTCAATAAGGTATTTCAAGTTGAATGTGATGCAAGTGGAAGTACAATAGGATTTGTGTTGACCCAAGAAGGTAAACCTATTTCTTTCTTTAGTGAAAAATTGAATGATGCTAAAAGGAAATATTCTGTCTATGTTCAAGAATTCTATGCTATTGTTCCAGCTCTAAAGAAATGGAGACATTATTTGATGCCAAATAAATTTGTGTTGTATAATAATCATAACACTTTATAGTATTTGGGTAGTCAGAATAATTTGAATCAGAGACATATGAAATGGGTAGAGTATTTGCAGAGTTTCACATTTGTAATTAAGCATAAGAGTGGAGTTTCTAACTGAGTTGTTGATGCATTAAGTAGAAGAATATCTTTGTTGACTAAAATGATAATTGAGTTTCTTGATTTTGATGACATGAAGCATTTGTATGAAAATGATAGATTTTATGAGAAGTGGAGAGTGTGCAGAGCACCTATTCCAAATCAATCAAGTAAGTATGAAGACTATTTCATTCAAGAAGATATGTTGTTCAAAGGTATTCTGTTGTGCATACCAAGAGGATCAATGAGAACTAATTTGATAAAGGAAAAACATAGTAGTGGTTTGGATGGACATTTTGGTATTGATAAGACATTGATTTTTTGAAGGAAAGCTATTTTTGGCCTTAGTTGTATAAGGATGCTCATAAATTTGTGGAGTTTGTCAAGTTGCAAAAAGAGTAAGTCAGAATACTGGATTGTATATGTCGATTACTGTTCCTGAGAAACCTTGGAGTGATATCAGCATGGATTTTGTTCTTGGCTTACCAAGGACAGCAAGAGGTAATGATTCCATATTTTTTGTTGTGGATAAATTTTCTAAGATGAAACATTTCATACCATGTAGAAAAACATCAGATGCAGTACATATAGTAGATCTTTTCTTTAAGGAAATTTTCAGATTACATGGATTACCGAGGAGTATCATCTCTGACCAAGATAGTAAGTTTGTTATCTATTTTTAGAAAACACTTTGGAAGAAGTTGGACACCAAGTTGAAGTATAGTTCTACATTTAATCCATAGACTGATGGAAAAATAGATATTGTAAACCAAAGTTTGGGTAACCTATTAAGATGCTTAGTTGGAGACACACCGAGTAATTGGGATTTGATGTTGGCACAAGAATAGTTTGCATATAATAGTTCAATGAATAGAAGTACTGGAAAGACACCTTTTGATATTGTTCATGGTACACAATAGAGAGGTATATTAGACTTGAGAGACATTTCTAGAGAAGAGAAAAGAAGAGCTAAAGGAGAAAAGTTTGCTTAGTTTATGAAGACATTACATGAGGATGTAAAAAAAAAGTTTGATCAAAGTAATCAGAAATACAAGGATAGTGTAAATAAATCAAGGAGACATAAAACTTTTGAATTTGGTGATGCAGCAATGGTTCATTTGAAGAAAGGATGATTTCCTATTGGAACATATGGAAAATTGAAGATGAAGAAATTTAGTCCTTGCAAAATATTGAGAATATTTGACAGTGGAAATGCTTACAAAGTGGAATTACCTGATGACATGGATATATCACATATATTCAATATTTCAGACTTGTATGAGTATCATGAACCTAATGAAGAAGTGATAGTACTGAGTGATTATCCTAAGAAATAGATAGAGGAAATTGAGAAGATTTTGAATCAGAGAGTTGGTAGAAGTACAAGAGGAAAAGGAATACATGGAATATATGATAAAATAGAAGAACAAACCATTGGAGGACTCATCTTGGATTTCTCATTCTAAGTTGGATTCAATTTAGGTTGGACCTGACACATGATTCATAGAATAATTTCTTTTCAACCCTGAGTGTTTGATGTAGGAGCATCTTGGGTTCTTTGATAATCCTGATCAACCAAAAATATGTTTGTTCTAGTTCACTAGCTTGTTGGAGGCTGCTCGGTAAAGTGCTCAGTAAGTGTTGTGGCTCAGTTACTTGTTCTGTCTTGCTTTACTGAAAGGTCTTGGTGAACATTTTGGCTGCTCCATTGGGTTTTCACTGAGTTGTTTCTATTGCTGAGTTACCTTCTTACCAAGTTGTTGTTGTTTCTTAGTGGGTCTTCACCGAGTTGTTCATGTTTCTCAGTCAGCTTCTTACTGAGTTGTTTATCTTTTTTTGTGGTGCAATGGATAGGGTTTTGGACCGATTAGCAAGGTAAGATGCACAAATTTTGTTTACCAATGAACTATCTCCTTCCAAATGCACAATGGCTTCAAGAGGCTCAACACAACCAAGGTTACTCTAGATACAAATGAATGATAGATTTGATGTATTTGGTGTGTATAAGGACATATCCAAGTGGTTTCTAGGTTTCAAGACCCACCCAACTCTCCTAGCCTTCAATTCTTCACCAAACTACTACTAGGCCTAATAGCCTTCCTTATAGCCCTTCAGCAAGAGTGATTTTCCCTTACGTTTAGATTTTCCCAAAGGACTAATAAAAAAACTTGTATTTTTGGATACCCTTTATCCCCTTATACAAAAAAACAAAAGGAAACTATTGACTCCTTTGGACCATATGTGACTGTCCTCACACTATGGCTCCAAAAATGCATAAAAAGACCCCAATTTACAAAGCAACTATATACTCTAGACCATCCCAAGACTCCAACTCCTGGGAAGTGTTTATTTATGTCAAAAATGACCATATACAAAAGGAATTAGACTCAAACATCCATTTATATCAAAACTCCCAAATTCACTCCTTTCAAACCCTTAATGCTAAGGCTTACTTGATGTCTTGTCTCCAGTCACTTATAGTCATAACCAATACTTTATTCACCAATAAAATTCCAATATAAGACAACCCACATCATAAAATATACCCCTTGTTTGGATATATCCTTGGCTGCAATACTTCTGCCACCATTCTCAACATAATTTCTCCACCTTTTGACTGTGATCACCCTCTTTTTCTGTTACCTGATCATCAAATCATTAGATTCATATTATAAATTTTAGTTTTGGTCATTACATGAAGGTTAGGCCTTTAATTTCATGGAATGATTCCCCCCTTTGTTAGACTCCTATCAAAACAATGATTTAATAACCCTCAAATGGTGACAGTGCTGAAACAGTGAATGAAAATGGATTCAAAATAATACAAAGATCATATAAATGCTTGAAATATGATAAGGAGAGGTCCTTAAATCATCAGTGAATCAGATCCTATTGAATACCAATGAACAAACATTCAAGACATTACAAAATCCTTGCAAAATTCTGAGATTTTTATTTATTCTCTATAACAGTTTGTACTTTCCATCCACACACCATAATGGATTCTTCTTCTTTTCATTATAATGACCTTTCCCAAATGTCCATAACCTCTTTTAGGTCAGTTTGATGGATTAGTTTAAGGTTTTAAAACTAAAAACTCAACTTCCCTCCAAAATACATTTCTAACAGTTTGTTTTCAAATATTTAAATTTTTAAACTATGAAAATGCTTTAAAACCTTATTAATTTGGATTTTAAGAACTCCAAAGGTTTTCTAAACACCTAGGAGACTTAATTTCATCATTCCTATAATCCTAGCTACCCTAAGATACCCTTGGACACTAATGGTCCATATTACATTTATTCAATCCTTTCAAGGATATAAACTTATTCCTTATATGCAAATGCCATTTCATGGCATCAAACCATTATAGGAGCCAATACACTTGCACCATTTAGGATCCCTTTGGACCTCTAACTTCCATTATATGCCTTCCATTCCTTCATAGTCTTCATGGTTTGGTCCATAGTCTTCATTTTGATCCTTGGTGCTTCCGTACCATACTCCCCACCACCAATGAAATTCTTGTCCCAAGAGTTGTGTGGCTCAAAAGATCTCTGCAATTTAGGGGTGAAGTAATCCCCCAAAGTGAGTTTCCTTCTCACATATTTCCAACCTAAATTCACACACAATTTTTTAAAAGAAAAACATGGTTTTGCTGACTTTCCTTAGGAAGGACAGTGAGAGGGCTGGAAGTCCTTCTCCTTTGAACCACTCCATGGATTAGATCCCTGATCTAACATCTCTACCCCCTTTCTTTTCTTTGGCTGCATTATGGGACACTTTATGGTCCCAACTTGCACAAAGGCTAGGTCCCAAAGTTCTCCACCTTTAGGACTGTCATAGTAGCCTCTTGACTGTACTTTCTTATCCCTCTTCCATCCAGTATCATACTGAACCTTCTTTGCTATCTCCTTCCCAAAACACATAAGTATTGGTTCTTCTTGGTGCCTCACTAATGATTTCAACTCATATCTCTTGCCTTCATGGTGAACCAAATACTTATTGTTGAATCCTTCATGAATAACTTTCCTTGACCATTGCCAAGACCTTCCTAAGATCAAGTGTCCACAACTCATATCCAAAACATCACATAGTACCCTATCTCCTTACTTGCCAACTGAAAATTCAATCATGACTTGAGTACTAACCAAAAAATTCTGATCCACATTTACCCAGGTAGCATAATATGGCTTAGGATGTAAAAATGTTTTCAAATTTAACTTAATAAAAACTTCATGAGACACAACATTATGACTTGCACCAGATTCTATAATGAGTCTACATACTTTACCTTGGATTAAATAATTTGATCTGAATATACTCACTTGTGGATGCCATGGTTTTCCTCTTACCATCAGTAAGGATTCTCCATTCTCTAGTTGAATTACGATGGGCTCTTGTTTCTCTTCTCTCTTTGTGTCTTCTTCCATCAAGTTCACTCTCCTGTCTCTACCCTTGTACTCATTCCATTTAGGACATCTAAAGGACTGATGACCCACTTCATTGCAAGTAAAGCATCTTCCTGTGAACATCCCATTTCCTCTTCCTCCACTTCTTCCTCCTCTATATCCACCTCTTGTATCTGATGTGTATGGCTTGTCTTTGTCATTGTTATTCTAAAAATTAGTGGTGCCTCTACCAACCCTTCCTCTCATATAAGATCCTCCTCTTGTGCTATTCTACTTCTCATGCCTTCTTCTTATCTTATCTTTAGCTTTCATGGCTAATTTATAGCATTCATCAATTTTCCTTGGGGTAGTAAGACTAATTTCATCCTGAATGTTGAACCTTATCCCCCCCATGTACCTTGAAATCTTCTCTTCCACTTCTTCTTCATGCCCTGTTCTGATATCCAACTTATCCTCAGTGTACCTTTGCACATCCATATCCTTTTGTCTAAAATCTCTCATTTTCTTGTATATAACTGTACTCTATAATCCTTTGGAAAATTTTTTTCCTTCATCTTCTCCATCATGCTATACCAAGATGTGATCTTGGGTTTCCCATTCTTCCATCTCTCTACCTAAACACAATCCCACCACAATAATGCGTGCCCCTTAGACCTAGACTTTGCAATCTTCACTTTATGCTTCTCCTCTATTCCTTCGCACTCAAAGCAATTTTCAATTGCACTGAACCAATCTATTATTTCCTCATCATACATCTTCCCTCCATACATTGGTAAGTCTATCCTTACCCTTGAATCTCCATTCTTTATGGCTTTCACCTACTTAGCCATCCTCTCTTCCTCAGGATCTAATTGCTCTTCCTCTTGGGGTAATTCTTCTTCTTCTCCTTCTTCTACTTCCTCATCTAGTTTTCTGCTCTTGTCTCTCTTCTCTATTTTTGATATTCTCTCCATCACGATCTTAATCATTTTTTCCTTCTCATGGTTCTCTTTCTCCCTTTGTTCCTGTGTTGCTTCCAACTTCCTATTGTCTGCCAACTACTCCCTGACTATCCTGGCCAACTCTATGTTTGTCATCCTTGTAGGAAAATCCTCTTCTCCTTCAGACATGGTCTTAGATCTACTTGTGGCTCTAATACCACTTGATGCAATGGATAGGGTGGTGGACTGATTAGCAAGGTAAGATGCACAAATTTTGTTTACCATTGAACTATCCTTCCAAATACACAATGGCTTCAAGAGGCTCAACACAACCAAGGTTACTCTATATGCAAACCAATGAGAGATTTGATGTATTTGGGGTTTATAAGGACTTATGAAAGTGGTTTCAAGGTTTCAAGACCCATCCAACTCTCCTAGCCTTCAATTCTTCACCAAACTACTACTAGGCCTAATAGCCTTCCTTGTAGCCCTTCAGTAAGAGTGATTTTTGCTTACGTTTAGATTTTCCCAAAGGAATAATAATATTTTTTTTTTTTGTATACCCTTTATCCCCTTCTATAAAATACCAAAAGGAAACTCTTGACTCCTTTGGACCATATGTGACTGTCCTCACACTATGGCTCCAAAAATACATAAAAATACCCCAATTTACAAAGCAACTATATAATCTAGACCTTCCCAAGACCCCAACTCCTAGGAAGTGTTTATTTATGTCATAAAATGACCAGATACAAAATTAATTAGACTCAGACCTTCATTTACATCAAAAACCCCAAATTCACTCCTTTCAAACCCTTACTTCTAAGGCTTCCTCAGTGTCCTGTCTCCAATCACTTACAGAAATAAACAATACTTGATTCACCAATAAAATTCCAATATAAGACAACCCACATCATAAAATATACCCCTTGTTTGGATAGATCCTTGGCTGCAATACTTGTGCCCCCATTCTCAACACAATTTCTCCACCTTTTGACTATGATCACCCTCTCTTTCTGTTACCTGCTCATCAAATAATTAGATTCATAATATACATGTTAGTTTTGGTCATTCCATGAAGGTTAGGCCTTTACTTTCATGGAATGATGCCCCCCTTTGTTAGACTCCTATCAAAACAATGATTTAATAACCCTCAAATGGTGACAGTGTTGAAACAATGAATGAAAATGGATTCAAAATAATACAAAGATGATATAAATGCTTGCAAAATTATAAGGAGAGGATCTTAAATCATCAATTAATTGGATCCTATTGATTACCAATCAACAAACATTCAAAACATTACAAAATCCTTGCAAAATTCTAAGATTTTTATTTATTCTCTGCAACAATCCGTACTTTCCTGCCACACACCATAATGGATTCTTCTTTTTTTCATTATAATGACCTTTCCCAAATGTCCATAACCTATTTTGGTTCAATTTTATGGATTAGTTTAAGGTTTTAAAACTAAAAACTCAACTTCCCTCCAAAATACATTTCTAACCGTTTGTTTTCAAATATTTAAATTTTTAAACTATGAAAATGCTTTAAAACCTTATTAATTTGGATTTTAAGAAATCCAAAGGTTTTCCAAACGCCAAGGAGAATTAATTGCATCATTCCTATAATCCCAACTACCCTAAGACACCCTTGGAAACTAATGGTCCATATTACATTTATTCAATCCTTTCAAGGATATAAACTTATTCCTTATATGCAAATGCCATTTCATGGCATCAAACCATTATAGTATCCAATACACTATAGTTGATATGATTTGCACCATTTAGGATCCCTTTGGACCTCTAACTTCCATTGGGTTCCTTACATTCCTTCATAGTCTTCATGGTTTGGTCCATAGTCTTCATGTTGATCCTTTGTGCTCCTGCACCATTCTGACTGACTTTTACATTTCATTTTCATACCGTAATTACTATGGGGTATCTCATTGGGATGTGTGTGTGGATCTAAATCTAGATCTTTAATATTTCCTATGTTGGATCTTTAGGATCTAAGCCCTGACCTTTTTGGTGGACTCTTGTATATATTTGGTTTTTGTTATTAGATTAGGGCATCAATTTTTAGAAGATTAAGGGTTAGTCAATTCAGATCGCAGGTTCGTGACCTTGCATGTATCAAGATTATTGTGTAAACATATGAATGTATATGGCTGAAAATGGGAAGGCCTTACAACCCAAAATCTAATGAGTTTAATGAAATTGTGTGTGTAAGATTAACACCTTCATGAAATTATGACTAATAACAACAATTCTATGGAAAGAAAATATGATTTAATCTAAGAATTGAAGCTAAAAATACATATCATCAATGGTTCTCTATCTAGGCTTTGTTAAGAGAGCTCTCATTCTTAATCTCTCTCAAGGACAATCCTAGAATGAGAAATAAATGATAAACAATGCTCAAATCTAGCTTAAAAATGCTCAAAATGCTCCAAGATGTGTTAGAAAACAACAAATGCTCCTAAACATGATATACTAAATGCTGAAATGTGATCAAAAGCTTCTCAAATTCTCTCCATATGCCTATAATAAGGATGCTTTTTCTCTTGAAATTCTTGGATCCCAAACACAAATGAAATGGCTTGTATTTATAGCATTTTCCCAAGGCTAGGGGGTAGAGTGAGTTGATCATGATCAAAGTTTGGTTAAGTCAAAAGCTTTGAGGTGTTCTCAAATGGAAGGAAAGTTGGTTAGTTGTCTCAAAGAAATCAGGAATTAAATAACTCAATCATTTAATTAATTTATCCATGGAAGGGTGAATGGGTTGGATTTGATCTTTTTGATTTGAACTATACAATTGAAAAATCAATTGCATAATTTTATTAATCCCTTTAGGCTTAAATTTAATTATTTGATATTTTAATTTGATTTGATTTTTGTCCTCCTTATTTGATAAATGTCCATTTAATTTGATCCATTTGTTTTGCATTGAGATAAGATTTTAAGGCATTTGGCTGAGATTTATAGTTTTGAATGCTTGAGATACACCTGGTCAATTTTAGGTATCTACAAATGCCCCTCTTTGAATTGATGTGCAAAGTGCATTGATTCAAAGAAAGCTTGATGTCCTGATTGTTGATTTGATACTAATGAGTTGATTGACTGATATGAAAACCTGATATGAAACCCTAATATGAAACCTGATATGAAACCCTGATATGAAACTCTGATATGAAACCTTGATATGATACTCTGATATGATACTCTGATATGATACTCTGATATGATAGTCTGATAAAGTTTGAAATTTCAATGCCCCACAGTTGATGTAAGATATGATGCAGAATCCCAGTTGGATGATATGATGATGCCCCCTGAGAAGTGAAATCATATTGATCGTAGGTGTGAAAAATTTGATGAGCTCTACTGATAGGAAAGATCCAAGATGATTGCATTTCTGATAGACAATGATGCTGAAAGATGTTGACAAATGCCCCAGTGTGTAAAATATGCAGATTTGGTTTGACTATGTCAAAAAGTCTCACAAAATAGGGTAAAATAGCTTAAATAGGTTGAAAAACCCAAATTTACTATTCATTTTCACGTTTTACTATTGAGATTTTTCTCTGATCTTTGGACGATTGATAGTGATGGTGGTCGCCTTTTGAGAGTATAGGTTCAAGTGAGTGCACCGATATCAGAGAACTCCTAATTATAGGCCTCCGATAAATGGTTTGAAATTTCCTAGTGTATTTATTGCTCTTTAAATAGCATTTAATACATGTTTTTAATGCTTTTTAGATAAAATTTAGTGAAAAGCCACATAGGATAGATAAAGTGTTGCATAGGGCATAGAAAATCCACCTCCGCACATTAAAAAGTCACGTAGGAGCAATCCTTAGCCGCGTAAGAATTAGGGCAAAATCTGTAACCCAAATAGCAAAGAGCTGCCTGAAAAATCCTAGTTTTTAAAGGCCGCTTATGATATGTAAAAAGCCATGTAGGACTTTAAAAGGCCGCCTGCTTAGCAAAGCGCCGCCTCTGAGTAGTAAAGTGTCACATTTAATGATTTAAATTCCATGGGGCTTGAAAAGCCACATACACTAATTAAAGTTCTGCCTACCATGAAGTTTGAAATTTGATATAGAAAATAGATGAAGTCCTTTTGATCAATCGTCTAGATAACTCAATTAGAATCCAAGCTAAAAAATATTTGTCCAGATTGTCACTTAGTGTTTAGGATATTAGAAAATTCATAGTGATGAATGTTTGATAGGTCAATCAGATATGATTAAAAATGATTGCAAATTGTCCTTGTGTCTCATGATATAGAGGTTAGGAGCAATAAGTTGATGCGCTCAAGTTAGAGCAAAGATGGATTTAATGTGTTTGATTGATGTAGAATGGTTCACCAAGAGAAAGACTAATATGATTCACTTTGTTTCAAAATGTAGGAACACTACCGTAAGTTGAGGGTACAGGGTGTAGCATCTTAGATTTTTGATTTAGTTGATGAGCTTACGCCTCCTGAGCGACAAACTATCAAGACATGTGGTCTCAGTTTTCTTCTAGATCTCCCTTGGTTTCAGCTAAACTAAGGTCTTTTGATAGCTATGGTAGAGCGATGGAACTCTGACCATAATACATTTCATCTACCCCTTGGTGAGATGACTATCATGCCCAAGGATGTTTACATATTATTGAGGATCTCGACTCATGGAGAGCGGGTGTATTATGATTCAGTTTATGATAATAGTGTATGCAGATGGGTGTTTGGAGATAACACCATTGCGGATGATTGCATTACTTGGGCACATTTTGCCTCTTTTCCCACTTTAATAGCATTGTTAGGAGCTGTGATTAGAAGATTACTTCTTCCAGATAGGAGAGGACGTGGCTTTGCAGTCGGATGGGGATGGATATTGGAGGATTTGATTAGGGTTCTTGTGTTTTAGCGAAATTATATCATGATCTGCATGAGGTTGTTTATAGGCATAGTGCAGCTCTTTCTACAGGTGCAGTGATATTATAGTTGTGGACCTGGGAGCATATCCCAATTACGAGACTAGTTTCAGCATGAGTGTGGGTCTGTGGATATCCATATGCATTTCTGTATGATGGCATGGTTGTCTAGCATCATCTGGGCAAGGTTAAATTTTGGAGACGTACTATAGATGATATAGATCAGGTCGTATGGAGGCCATATCTTCATTGTGAGATTTGGTGAGAGGATGATGATGAGCTTCCATATATGTTTTCTCCTTGATGGATGATTGGACGATCACCATTAGTTATTAAGATATTTTACTTTGGGAGAGTAATCCGTCAGTACGAGCATGTTCAGGACATGCCTCAGGGTATGGCACTTTATGCTAGGGTACAGGAGGAGAGATTTTTGTGGGGAGCATAGGTGGACTATTAGTTGGTCTATTTGTAGATTGATCAGCTAGGTTATGTCATTTGGGATATGATGACACATGTTGCAGATGAAAGGATGTCGACTAAGTATTGCGAGTGGTTCATGCGACATCATTTTGTTAGATTCACTGATCTAGCAGAGCCTATTTCTGATGTAGATGAGCTTTCAGATGATGATGGAGATGATGGTGATGATGATGATGATGATGATGATGATGATGATGGTGGTGGTGGGAGACCTCATAGACGCAGGGTTCAGAGGGCACCTAGGGTGTGTCAAGTACAGAGAGCTGCACGACCTCAGATGAGAGGTAGACATGTTAGAGGCTAAGGTGGAAAATTTAGGAATCCTAGGTAGAGATTAGCATGGGCACAGGTATCTCAGGGTCAGGATCCTTTGATAGTTGGTGCAGATTGGGTCAGACATGGACACAGACGTGTTCAGGTGGCCAAACAGGTTCCAGTGCATGGACAGATGCCACAGGTTGATCCACAGAGTAGCATGGCACTAGTGATACCTCAAGTTCCATTAGTGCCATAGGAATTTGATGTATCGATCATTTTTTTGATGTACCATTGATGTACTAATTTATAGACACTTGATGATGGACATTTATTTATGATGATATTTGTTTCCTCCTTTGAGGATGTTATGAGATTTCCTTCTATGCATATCTACATGTTTCTATGATGCATTTATTTCTATTATGCTTTGGATGGAATGTCTTAGAGTAGGAAATAGATAAATGGATGCAAATGATGTTAATGCAACTTGTTTCTATATGTTTTTCGGATTTAACCATGATGTATGGATTATGCAATACAATGGATGCAATACTTAGTGCTATGATAAATGAATGCAACTATCTTTTTGATTTTGGATGTATGCAATTAACTTATGATGTGCAATTCTAAATGATACAGATAAATTGATAATGATTAATGTCTTTTTTTTTTCTTATCCTTCATATGAATATGTAATGAATAATTATTAATGAGTATGAATGCAAAGGAAAATCTCATATTGATGACTTGAAACCATTAAATTGATGAAGTGTTGTCAACTTTTATCCCCCCCTTTGAACTTGGAAAATTGCTAGAAAGGAAAGCCATTTTAAAACTAATTTGGAGAATGCAAATAAATCTAACATGAAGATGCAATTAATCTAACATGAAGATGCAATTAATCTAAAATGAAAATTCAATGCAACTAATTTTTCTTGGGGTTTGCGAAAGAAATGCAAACTGAGATATATTTTCATCATTGAGCGTTGTGGAACTAGGAGTCAATACAATCCTTACTGGTGCTACTGCCACCATAATAATATGAATATGAATTTCTCTCTTGTGGTAACCCTTTCTACAAAAACCAAGTACAACCCTCACTAGTTGAATGACCAACTATGGGAGTATGAATACCGATTTAATCGGATTCAATGTTGCAAGTGGATGTTGGTATTAAGATATGGAAAATCTTAATAGCCAAGGTATCCTTTTGCATAAAAAAACAAAGGTTAACCCTCCTTCCCATCTGAATGTCCTCTATGGTTCTTTGATAACCATATCCTTAGACTAATTCACACAAGTTAAAGAATCTTCCTCAAAACAATCACTCAGAAGTTTAAGAAAACATCATGTCTCCATCATTGCCAATCTAGCTGAAGCATCATCGATTACCTAAAAAGAACATGACTCAAAAAATTCAATGAAAAACTCATCAAAAATTCTAAGTGTTTGTGAAATGTATCAAGATTTTCAAATAAGAATTCCAGATATTTTGATCATGTAGGGTGTGTCAATTTTTAATCCTGATAAAATAAGTCAATGAAGGTCAAGGATTATGTTATGTGATTGAACTGTTTAGGGTTGAACAATGATATCTATCAAAGGTTCCAAATATATCTCTCCTCTAAATTTTAAAATTTGCTTCTGATGTGTGACCAAGATGTTGCACTATTGAATCCGGTTGGTACCAAAAATTTATGATGCATGCCCCCAAGTGATAAATGTGACCAATGTGAAACTTAGGGCAACTAAACCTAGAATGTGACAAAATGCAACTCTGAGACTTTATTAGGATGATGCACAAATGATGGATTCAATGAGGATATGGACAAGTGAGATGAAGAAACACAATATGTACAAATGCAACTAGGAAAGACCTAAGGGACAAAAGGCTCCTGTTTCCAGGTTTTCACCTCTTGGGATTATTGCTCTTTTTCTCTTTTTTCTACCAAGGTGCCTATTGCTAGGTTTTCAGCAAGGCACTTTTTTCTCTTTTTCAAATGTTTTTGGCTTTTGAACTTTCTAATTTTTTTTTGTATTTTGATCTTTTCTCATTTTTTGGGTATTTTTGAATTTTTCCATGTACAAAGGTGATGCTAACTCATCTGATACTCTCAACTTATAGTCTTTCCGCTGATACTCTTTCCTCTGAATCAGGTGTGGAACCTCTTAAGATGAATGCTATTGATAGGTTCTTGCAATTCATCATGCACTCAATCAGCCAATTTGTAGGTCCCCATTCCAAATGAAGAAACAATGAAAAAAGGACCAAGCCAATTTGCTTCCCACTTTCCTTTCTTTTCTCTATCAGCCTGATTTTTTGGATTTTATCTCAATACTAGATCTCCTACTTGAAAGGTTCTTGGTTTGATGTGCTTATTATAGTTCCTTGAAATTCAATTATGATACACTTTCAAATGAACATAGGCTTGAGTTTGATGCTCCTCCAACAATTCCAATTGTTGAAGTTGGACAACTTGATAATCTTCATCCGTGATTAATCCATGCAATGAAACTCTTCGGGATGGAATTTCAACTTCTAAATGTAGAACAACTTCGGCCCCATAAACCAATGAAAAAGGTGTAGCTCCTATCAGGGTTTGAATACTAGTCCTATAGGCCCACAATGCTGGATTGATTTAGAAATACCAATCCTTTCCTGATTTTCCAACGGATCTCTTAAGGATTTTAAGGATGTTCTTGTTGGTAGCTTCTACTTGTCCATTACCTTGGGGATAGTAAATGGATGAAGAGTGATGTGTAATATGGAATGTGTCACAAAGTTCATCAACATCTTTGTTCTTAAATTTTTTTCCATTATCCATGATGATGGCGCGAGGAATGCCATATCTGGAAATGATATGATTTAGGATAAATATGGAAATTTGCTTCCCTGTTGCAGTTGATAAAGGGACAACCTCAACCCATTTAGGGAATTATTCTTTTGTCGTGATTATATACTTGTGTCCATTTGAAGAGGGTGGATAAATCATGCCAATCAAATCAAAAACCCATTGATAGAATGGCTATGGTGTGACAAAAGGGTGTAATTCTTGTGTTGATGCATGGATCAGATCTCCATGGTATTGACATTTTGCACAAACTTTGACATATTGACAAGCATCTCTTTCTAAGGTTTTCCAAAAGTACCCTGTATGTAGGATTTTCTTAGCTAGGTTTAAACCACTTGAATGTGACCCACAAATCCCCTCGTGGACATATTTTAAAGCTAATTTGGATTCATCTTCCTCTAGACATCTAAGGAGCATTTCGTCAAGACCTTTACGATACAATGTGTTAGAAAGGATGGTATAAAGGGCCACTTGTCTTATGAAATTTTGCTTTTGAGCACGGATTTGGTCTATGTAACACCCCAAAATTGGCATCTTACAACCCTAACCAATTTTTTTGCATTTGTCATTCTTCTAAATCATCAAATTCCTATTGTACTAGGCAATTCTGAGATTTGACTGACTCTACTCGACCTAAGTGTCAAATGCAAAAAATCCTAAATCTGCATTAGTCATACATCATATTTAATTCCTAAATACCAATTGGCTAAACAAACCTTATGACTGAATTAATTTAATTATAAAGTCCTAGCACTTTAATTAAATTAAATTCACCCTCTTTAGTTGAGACACATGAAAAAGGGATTAAATAATATTTAATTATTAAATAAATATCCTCATTTCAATAATTGAATTTAATTATTCAGATAATTGAGAAAAAGAAATTATGAGGTCATATTTATTTAATTAATTGAATATTCTCTCAAAAAATCTTATCTCTATTCAGAAATAGAATCTTTGAATTAATTGTTCTTTAAAGAGAAAAAAAAACAATTAAAATCAGATAAAACATAATTAAATCAAAGAAAGAAAATAGTTAAAGCAGAAAGAAAACAATTTATTGTATTCTTTTAAATAAATCTTTCTAAATTGAATTGGCTTTTCTATCTATTTTATTTCAAAGAGGAAAGTTTCTATTCTGATCATCTCTGAGTCTATAAGAGAACTCCCAGTCTCTCATTCAAACCCCCGATTACTTCCTGAATTTTTGATCATATGCATTGTTAGAATACTGAATTATTGTCATATTTTCTTGATAATTTCATATAGAATAATATCATTTTGCAATAGAATAGCTTCAATTTCTAGAATAATTGCATTTAACACCATGGCTTAGATTATCTTACATCTTTCAATTCTTCGAATAACTGTGCATTGCATAGCATTCATGGAGAAAAATCCTTCATTCCTAGATTGGTCTATGGTTGTGAGACTCTCGTTCTGAGAGCAATTTTGAAAACCCCGTCTAGATAGAACGCAACTGGTTGAATCATGTAGGCAGACAGGATGAATAATCTCATATTTAGTCTTGTGTGTATTTGATGAAGAAGGACTATGTTGAAGTGGATGGTGAGTTAAAAAGGCCAAATTTACCACATACATTTATGGCCCCCACCATGGGGCAGGTACATTCTATTCTGGCCTCATTTCATTTCATTTTTTTTCATTTTCTTGCATTCTGTCCGTACTTCTGTACAGTTCTATTTTAATTTCATGCAAACTTTCTATACGTCTCGCGCGAACTTTCTAGTTCTTCACGTGGCATGCAACACTTCTTCGCACGATCTAGCATACTTTATCATGCAAAATTACAGTCCAGAGCTTTTAGTTTGATATTTTATTATCTCAGTTTGCTAAGCACCTGCTATTTTCTGACATCTGTGCTTCTCTGATTTTATCCTTTGAAATAGCTTGACAGTGGTTTGCAGGACGTTGAGATAAAGAAAAGCCATCATAAACTTCTGACATGTTTGTTGCAGAACACTGATATGAAGAAAGGCATTACAAACTACTAATGGGTTTATTGCAGGATGTTTGTTGAATACTTTGCATGTTTTCACAACTTCTTATATTTATTTTTAGTAGTTAAAACACACTTCAGTTGGTGCTTAAAATGAATCATTGTTTTGCGTGATTGAAGTGTTTTTTAGATTGTAATCCTAAGAACTACATGAATGTATCCTCTCTCCTCGCCTTTATGGATCTTGGGTGTAAGAGAAATTCATGTGATTCTTCTAGAGTGGCTACCTCCCGAGAGCTTTAGCAGAGCCGGTGAGAGTGGATGCCCACCCGGTAATAGGCCAAAGCCAAGCCCTTCCAAACCGGTATATAAAAAATGCTATTGTGATTAGTGTCACAATAGACAGGTGTGAATTCTTTGTGGCAACAAAAATCTCCTCTAGTACCTTAGTGGTGCATTAAAGTCCCAACATCTTTAAGGTGAAAGCCTTGCTTTGAACGGATTGGGAGAGCCCCCTTTATTGGGAAAATGACTTGATCACAACCACCTAAACGGATGTCCTTACTAAAAAATATTGTTGTAGTTTCCAAAAATCCTCTATCTATTGGTGTGGAAGGTCAGAGACCGACTAAGATGCCCCACATTTTTATGGCTTTTAGTAGAGATAACATCCCTTTGGGAAGCAATTCCTTTGGGGTTCAAAGCTTGGTATGCCTGAGAAGTGAGTGCATATGTAAGGAGGAGCCCATGCTTCCAAGCTTCTAAGTTATCTGCTAAGAGTAAGCATAGCTGATCTTACAGTTCAAGTGGGGATTCAATAGATTTTGTCCTGGCTATCCTAGGATTGTGATGTTCTTGTTCTGGTACTACAAACATTCTATTTAATGTGTTTTGCATAGGTGTATCATTTGAACAATCAAAACTATCGTCAAAACACAGAAACTGTCAATGTTGAACATGTCCAAAAAAATCTGAAACTAGAACTATCTATCAGAAAATAGCATGATTTTATCTTGGGAAACACAAACTGGTGTCAACAGTCTGATTCTGTAAACATTTTTTTTTCAACATTTGCATAGTTTCGCGCAAAATTTCCCAATCTTCTCATCATTCGGTGAGAATCTTTGTGCAATATGTAGTACACTGTCGTGTGACATTTGACAATAGTGCCATTATTTTGTCATCTTTTTCATCTGTCAACTAGTGTCATTCTTCATGTGAATACTGCAAAGTGTCACGTGGGTCGGTGAGAATCTTTGCGCGAAAGAGCATTTGTTTGCACAAAACTGGAGTCTTTTGTCCAAAATAGCGAGCTAAAATTTGTTAATCAAGTATCCTTCTATAAAATCTGGTCTTGGATATGGGTCTATTTTTCTGCCATCCATCTTCACACAGTCTAAAACTTGGTTTCTTGGGTTGAGAACTATGTGATTCTTGCTTAAACTAGTCTCATCTCATGTATTTTTGATCTCTTTTTACCTGTGCCATCATGCCTTGTGTTGCAATAGTCATCTCTTGGCTGTTCTAGCCTCATCTTCAATGATTTGCACCAAGGATACTTTACCTTTTGGCACGTTCTATGCAATCTTTGAGACAGTTTCAAGTTTGGTCCTAGTTCACATCTCTTATTCAAAACTTTGTCTATGACTGTCACTACTCAAAGTGGCAAAACATTTCCTTCAATCAATCAAGATGAATTTGTAATTTCCACACCATTACCAGCTACATCTAGTGAGGAATCATCTCGATCTCCTTCCCTGGTATGTTGACCTTACAATAAACGGTCATTTCCTGTGGATCTTAGTCAGGTTCAAAATCCTTTGTTCCAAGAAGACCCAGATTCAGAGAACACTCAATCTTTTCATACCAAGTCTTTAAATATTGAATCCTTGCATTCTAGCAAGATGGTAGATCATAACCTATTAGCTGAGGCTAGCAGAACTAACCTCTTTAAAACTTGGGGTAAGTCCCATTCTCAAGACCCCCCTAACAATGTAGAGGTAGAAATAACTCAAGAAGAGATTGCACAAGCTCGTGCTAACAAAGATTTCTGTAGAATGATGGGAGTTCTCCTAGCTGAGGATAAAGAAAAATACATTCTTGAACTAGCCAATCAAGGGGCTAAGTTACCTTCCAATTATTCTAGTTACCTTCCAATTATGCTATAGAAACACTTGTTGAGAAAGAAGAAGAAACTAAAAATTCCCGCTTACGCAAAGAAATGCAAACTATGCAAGAGCAACTCTCTAAACTCTTGAAAGAGAAAGAAAAACCTGTCACACAATTCACATTGGAAAGCATTTGGCCTTAACCATTCGACAAAGATCTTCACATGCCTCCTTTTCTCAAAGGAGTTGAACTCCTAAAATATGATAAATACTTGGGTACATCTGACCCTCAAGACCATTTGAGAGAATTTGGTGCTCTCTCCATGGAATTCATACATGACAACCTATCTCATGCATCTTTTCCCACATAGTTTGGGAGGGTCAGCTATGGAATGGTTTTCTAGACTACCAACTGGCATCAAAACTTTTGATGAAATTGCCAATTTATTTCTACAACACTATTTTGACAACATCCAACATCCGGTTCATATTCAAGATCTTTGCAATTTGAAACAAAATCATGGGGAATCCTTCTTGGCATTTCTCCAAAGATGGAGACAACTTTATACACAATATTCTCACAAGATACCTGAATCCAAAAAGTTGGACATCTTTCTCGATAATCTTCTCCCCAACCTTGGGTATCAAGTACAGCTACAAGGTCCTGTAACCTTTCATGATATGATCAAACATGTTGGAAATATTCAGGACTAACCAAGTTACTGAGAGGGGAGGGGTGAATCATTAAAACTTAAAACTTTAAAACATTTCTGTACTTTTATATTCTCTAACCATTCATTCATCTACTGCAAGCATGAAAATGTAATCATTCATAACACATAACACAAAGATTGGTAACCCAGAAACCTTCCAAATAGAAAGTAAAACTGGGGTAGGGATGGTACCCACAAAACTTTGGTACTGCAGTAAAAGTTGGCCGGTTAAGGCTTACAATGATCACTTCTGATGATCTGCCCTGTTAGAAGCAATTTGGACTGCTAGGTCCACCTTGTTAGAGGATTTACAAACATACAATGAAGTATGCACTCGGTTAGGAGATTAACAAAAGACTGTTAAGTCTACCCGGTTAAAGGATTTACAAACTGATTCAACTGTTAGGATGAAACAGTAGATCTTGACTTACAACTTTATTGCTGATAAGATCCTTTGTGTACTGATCTCCTTCTGAGATAGATATGTCAATTCTGCTTCTTTA
This sequence comes from Thuja plicata, assembly GCA_018584345.1. Taxonomy (NCBI): domain Eukaryota; kingdom Viridiplantae; phylum Streptophyta; class Pinopsida; order Cupressales; family Cupressaceae; genus Thuja; species Thuja plicata. The sequence goes on from MU226755.1 coordinate 948,493, forward strand.
CTGATTCTGTGAAAATGCTCTGTTCTACTGCCTTATTGCAGTCTCTGCTCCGCTCTGCTTTAATTTTGCATATCCATACATCTTACATTATTCCATACATCAGATGGTATAATACATTACATATATATACCGTCCATAATTACAATTTACATTTCACAAAGTCGGCCTCATACAAATTAATAACATA
>MU226755.1:955137-972495 GCA_018584345.1 Thuja plicata
GCTCTCGGTAAGAGTAGAAGCTCGGTCCATACTAGTCCCGAAGTGTAGCTTGGAACTCGGTAGCTGTGGTGACTTGGTAGATATAGTGTCACTCGGTAACCACTGGTGACTCGGTAGTAACTGACTTTAGCTGATGACTCGGTAGTTAAAGTGAATCTCGGTGACTACCGTCTGCTCGGTAACTGCTGTATACTCGGTGACTGCCTTACTGCTCGGTTTGAACTATTTGATCGGTGAGCTTTACTGAATGCTCGGTATAGACTGTGGACTGAGTGATGAGCTCGGTAAGCATTCAAAATTGAATAAGTGTTTTCACTAAGTGCATTCACTGATGACAAATAGATCATTATTCCAACACAAACAAGCTGTAAGAATTGAGACATTTATGATCAAGAAAGGAGAATTGACCTTGTACAAGGAAAACAAACAAGGGTCTTCTTCCTCAAGAAAAGATAAACCCAAATTTCCCAAAAAGAACCCAAATGTTGTGAATAATGGAGTTGTAGACAATGTGACTCCTAAGCCTTCCAATGCTACCTTTAATCTCACTACTATGATGCAAGCGGCCAAAGCCACTAAACATGCTACGACAGAATCCAAACTGAGTACTTCACGATTTTCTGGACCTAAACATTAGGCTCCTAGGCCCAAGCATGAGTTCACTCCTTTAGGAGAACCTCTTGAGGTAGTTTACAAGACTCTTTTGGACAACCATTTACTTACTCCATTGGATAATTCACGACCTTATGATACACAACCAAGACCCTCTTGGTGGAATGAATCCGCTTATTGTGATTTTCACCAAAAAAAAGGTCATAAAATAGCTACTTGTCTTAAATTGCGGCATACAATCTAGGATCTCATCGATATTGAGGCTATTTCTATGGGAGGTCACAACAAAAATTTTGATCACCAAGCTTTCAAAGACCCATTTCCTCCTTGTGGAAAAGGTGAATCATCTAAAGGAAAAATTACTGATGCTAAGGTCAACTATACATACACCAATAACGACAATGTCATTAATATGGTTGAATCTGCTGATACTGAATATTGTAATGTCATCATTCTCAAGGGAAAGGAAGATATTTCCAAGTCCAAAACACCTTTCACTTTGTGAGGGTCTACACCTCAATCTTCTAAATGAGGACAGTCTCAAATCAGTGCTAATGTTGTCACTCGATCTCATGCTAAGATCATTCTTAAAGGCCCTGAGCCTTCTATATCTACATCAACTCAACCTTCAGACAAAGCTAAGGTTGATTCTGCTAATAAGAATCCCAAAGTGGGTTCCTCTTCTAATGCTACCAATTACAACATTCTTGATCAATTACAATATACTAATGCTCAGATAACTATTTTTGAGCTCCTAAAAATCTCCCCTACTCACAAGGAAATCATGGACAGAGCCCTCACTGAGGCAAATGTCCCAAAAGATCTTGATCTTGATCGGTTTCAATCTATGGTAGGTCACTTGACCTCCTCACATTACTTGTCTTTCTCTAAGGAAGATGACCATTCTTTGATCCACCAGCATAATAACCCTCTGCACATTGAAGTCATGATAGGTCCAAAGCGTGTTCACCGTGTTCTCATAGATAACGGCGCTGGCCTAAATATTTGCTCTGCTAGTTTCCTTATTGAGTTAGGCTATGGTGAAGATTGCATTGATGCTCACAAAAAGATTACCATTAAAGCTTATGATGAGGAAGAACGTAAATCTAAGGGGTTAGTTGTTTTACCAATAAGAGTTGGTCCTATTGAAAGAGATGTTATTTGTCAAGTGCTTGACATTCCTTTCACATACAATATTCTGTTAGGAAGGACATGGATCCATGAAATGCAGGCTGTCCCTTCCACATACCATTAGTGCATTAAGTTCCCATTCCAAGGATCTGAAGTGACTATACCTACTAATACATGCTACGATTGCAATACCCTCACCAAATTTGCTGACATCTTTGTGCCTACCAATAGAGAATCTATTGAACTCTTTGAGAACAAATTAAAAGAAATGTGAAAGAGTTTGACACTCAAAGAAACTGATATGGGAGGATATCAAATTGAACTTGAGCTATCTATTACATCTTTTCCTTTGTCTCCCCATTCTTTTGGGAGACCTTCTGAGAGCACTAAACCTTCTACGATTCCTCCTCCAACAAACTATGGTTGTACCTTTGTACAAGCCACAGTACCATTAGAAGAAGCTGAAAATAGAGCCATCAAAGCTTGGATCTATAAAGGATAAGACAATTTTGAACAAACTCCTCCTTATGACATAAAAATTGAGCAATATGGAAAAGGTTTATCTATTATGCAACATTTTGGCTATAAAGGAAATGGTCCCATAGGTGCAAATCATAAAGGCTTGATTGCACCACTTGAAGCTATTGGTCATAGAACTCACGAATCTACAGGTATAGGCTTCCAAAAACTCACATTTCAACTGGGAATAAACAAGTTTGTACCTCAAGAAGATAAATGACCAACACCTAAAGAGACACCTAAAACTGAAGAACCTGAAGACAGCTCTAATGAAGATACTTTTCCCTATCCTATTCCTCTAGACCTGGAATCATTCTTTGCTGAGCCAGATAACTTTGTACCATGTGTCAGTATAGTAGACACTGACAGTAATTCTGATACCACCACTTCACTTGCTCCATTAACTTATGAGGAATGGAAAGAAATTTATACTCTCAATCCTAGTCATCAAGGTGATTTATACATACCACCACACTTTCAAGAATAGTTTGATCAGGAATTCCAGTCACTTCTCATTACACAAGAGGCAGTTGATGCTACAAACACTACTGAGGTACCTAGGTCAATAGGTGTTCATCTGACCATAGCAGAGGTTCTAGGTATAACTCATCCCAACTGGGGACAAAGAGTTGATTTCACTCACATTCTTGACATGAGACCTAATGATGAAATGGACTCCCATGAATATGAGTTTGACAGCTTGTCATATGCCACTTCTGCCAGAGATACAGATATAGCTAATGCATATAAAAACCTTCTCAAAGTAGGTGAACGGTCTAGTGTAGGGTCACATGAGTCTAACTCCCTAGATGTTAACATGTCATCTACTATGGTCGCTAGGAATCAAAGGAATTTGAATATACCTTTGGATGAGATCGCTTTGGGTCTCGACTTGCTTATCCATGCCTTTGATGATTATACCATGAACGCACTTGAACCCATCACTCCTCTTTCACTTCGCCATCCTGAGCTTATATATTGGAACTCAACCTCCCCATCTAACAAAGTCCTTACGTTCTAGAATGATTACGCTCCTGCCTACTACCTACACACTGTCAAACCGATAACGTCCTCCACTAGTGAAGAAAGTGTCAATATGACTGAGCTGGACATCAAGTATCTTAGTCACAAAATCAAAAGAAGAAAAAATAGGTGCTCTGATGGTGAAAACCACATCATGGCAGTATTAGAGCCTAAAATAGTCAAAATAAAAGATGTATCCAAAGGTGAAAACCTCTCTGAGGTGCCTGAGGATGAGGTACTTGATGTGCTTCTGAGTCATTTCCAAGAGAGATCATCTGTGCTTATTGAACCAACTCAACCTATCAACTTGAGTACAGAGGTAGAACCTCAGATCATTCACTTGGCACAATCACTATCAGAGGCAGAGAGAGAGGAATTCACTACATTCTTCAGAAGCAAAAAAATTAACTTTGCATGGAAATATTCAGACATGCTAGGATTATACCCTAATCTAAACATGCACCATTTGTCCATTGCACCAGGTGTTAAGCCCATCAAGCAGAAGCTTCAAAAAATGCATCCACATGTAGCTCTACTTGTCAAAGCTAAATTAGAGAAACTTCTTAAGGAAGTGTTTATCAGAGTCATTGATTATGTAGAGTGGATCTCTAATATTGTTCCAGTATCAAAACATGATAAATCCATACGAGTCTGCATAGACTTTAGAGACTTGAATTTGGCATGTCCTAAGGATGATTTTCCATTTCCTAATATTGACATGATCGTAGATATGACAGTTGGGTATGAAATGTACTCACTAATGGATGGTTTCTCTGGCTACAACCAGATAAAAATTGTGCCAGAGGATCAAGAGAAAATAGCTTTCAGATGTGCCTGGGGCACCTTCTGTTGGAATGTCATGCCCTTCGGAATAAAAAATGTAGGTGCTACATATCAGAGAGCTGTTACCACTATATTTCATAACATGATGCATAAAAAAATGGAACATTATGTGGATGACACTTTGGCTAAGAGTATGCATCGAAAGAAACATCTTGCAGATCTAGGTCCTATACTAGATCGTATGGAACAATTCAGTCTAAGACTCAATCCTAAGAAGTGCGCATTTAGCATAACATCTGGAAAATTGCTTGGCTATATCATCTCTACCAAAGGCATTGAAGTAGATCCTACAAAAGTACAAGAGATCATGGAAATGCCACCACTAAAAAATATCAGACAAATGAGAAGACTTCAAGGCCAACTATAGTCTATCCGGCATTTTATCTCTCAGTTGGAAGACAAGTCACAACCATTCACCAAGACTCTACACAAAGGTGTGACTTACCAATGGAATAAGGAATGTGATGAAGGGTTCACACAAATCAAACAGTATCTTGAAAACTTGCCAATCGTGATGCCTCCTATTCATGGGAAGCCACATATACTGTATATCTCTGCTACAGATGCATCATTGGGTATCCTTTTGGCTCAAGAAGATCAGCACAACAAAGAAAGGGCTATCTATTACATTAGTAGAACTCTGGTCTCATATGAAGTGAAATATTTTTCTATAGAGAAGGCTTTCCTTGCAGTGGTGTTTGCTTCACAAAAATTGTGACACTATATGCTGGCTCATACTACATGTCTAATTGGTAAAATTGACCCTCTGAAATACTTACTCAGTAAAGCTATCCTCACAGGTAGACTAGCTAAATGGGTCATGCTCCTCAGTGAATTTGATATTCAATATGTAGAAAGAAAATCCATAAAAGGGAAAGCAATAGCAGATCAGTTGGCAGAAGCACCTCTAGTTGATCATCAACTATTGCACATTGAATTTCTAGATGAGTCCATATTACTTCTTACACATAGATCATGGACTATGTTTTTTGATGGTTCATTCACCCAATAGGGGTCAGGTGCTGGGATACTGTTCATTACACCTCAAAGGTACTCTTTACAAAAAGTATATAAGCTATTGTTTTCTTGTACAAACAACATTGCTGAGTATGAAGCCTTGATCAATGGTATGAAGATCACCCTTGAGTGGTGAGTAGATGAACTCAATGTTGTTGGAGATTCATAGTTAGTCATCAATCATGTAAATGATATATATCAGACAAGGGATGACAAGTTGATACCTTATAAATGGTTGGTTGATGATCTCAAGTAGTATTTTACTCACATCACATTTCAACAAGTTCCAAGGGAAGATAACAAAGAAGCAAATGCTATGGCTGCTCTTGCCTCCATGCTACAGATGGCTGAAAATGATTTTTGACACAAATTTCTAGTGGAGACGTTATGCTACCCAGCCTATGACTCCCCTAATTCTCAGATAATCCGTTCTGTCATAGGACATGACTCATCCTGCTACCATCATATCTTCTCCTACCTTCATGACCAGATTATTCTGGACACTTACACCTGAAATGAAAAATGTCACTTAATTCATAGTGCTTCACGGTTCATCATCATCACTAATGACTTGTATAGACGTGGTCTAGAGGGTACCCTCCTTAGGTATTTAGAACCTGATGAATCCAAACGAGCGTTAGTAGAGGTGCATGAAGGCATTTGTGGGCCACACTCTAACGGCCTGACAATTGCTTGTAAACTTATTAGAGATGGTTACTATTGGCCATATATGGAAAATAAAGCTACATAGTTTGCCAAGTCTTGCAAACAATGTCAACTACACGGTAATCTAATTCATGCTCTAGCCAAGGAGCTTATTCCATTCATTACTTTCTAGCCATTTCAACAATGGGCCTTTGACTTGGTGGGTCAGATTTACCCCTCATCCTCAAATGGACATAAGTTCATTATCATAGCTACCAACTATTTTACTAAGTGGGTGGAGGCAGTCCCTCTCACCGTTGCCAATGACAAAACAATAGCTATGTTCATTCTCAACTACATCATCTGTAGGCATGGTGTGCCCGCATCAATAATCACTGATAATGGAGGACAATTCAAAAACAAGGATTTGACAAAGCTATGCTCTAAGTTTAAAATTACTCAACATTGGTCTTCCATCTATTATCCTTAGGGTAATGGACAGGCGAAAGCATCCAACAAGACAATCCTTAAAATCCTGCATCGCACAGTGCACAAATCCAGATGAGATTAGAATCTCCATATCAATCTAGCTCTTTGGGCATACAGGACAAGCATAAGAACACCAACAGGGGCTACACCCTATGCTTTGGTTTATGGAGTAGATGCTGTGTTACCAATTGAGGTTGAGATTCCTTCTTTGTGAGTCTATCTGAAATGCCTCATTACTGATGAAGATAACTGAATATCTTGGCTACAAAAGCTAGAACTACTTGATGAACATTGACAAGTGGCATTCGATCACCTTAGAGCATACCAGAAAAGGATGTCCAAGAGCTATAAAAAAAAGGTTAGACCAAGAGATTTCCAAGCAGGTGACCTCATTCTGAGGGAGAACCCTAAGAATAAACAACATCAGATCCAAAGAGGGAAGTTTGAACCAAATTAGCTTGGTCCGTATATTGTCACTACAGTGTTTGGGTCTGGCACCTATCAAATTTCTACCACTGAAGGAGAACAACTCAAAGAGCCCATCAACACTCTTCATCTAAAGTGGTTCTATAGCTGAGACATCTTTAGTGTGCTCATGTATATAGTAAAGTCCTAAAAAAATTCTAAAACTCTGAAAAAAGTCCTGAAAAAATGATCATCTTAGTGAAAACCTAGCGATAGGCACTTTGATGTATCTCCAAAAAAAAATTATATATTCCAAAAATCCAAAAAAATTAAAAAATTGAAAAATACAAAAAAAGAGAAAAAAAGAAAAATAGTGCCATTGACGAAAACCTAGCAAATAGGTGTCATGGTAGCAAAAAAGAATTTCTGCCGAGAAGGTGAAAACCTAGTAAATAGGCACCTCTTGTTCCACATTTCTATATCTATCACAGCACTACTTGGCTTTATGCATTTACTTTCCTGCATTGCTACTTTCCTGCTTTTCTGCTTACATTTTCTTTCAGTTCTCGTCAAGACACCAACTCACATGGATTGAAACTGGTCATACTCTTAGAACAACCCTCCTGATCTAGGGGGTACTGTCCTATTATCTTTTAAAGATCTTCACATCAATCACCAGTGGTTCTCACTATGTCTTCCTACTGATGTCTAGCTCGTACTACGATCATTTCAGTTGAGCATCTCTCTCGCATCAGTCACTAATGGTTCTCACTGCATCTTCCTACTATTGCTATTCTATCGATATTGCTCACATTTTTTACAATTGGAGTTACCATAACACACTCTATCTATCGATACTCAGTCTTGATGATTCTATTTTTTAGTTTGTACATGTCTTTTGGTCATTTTTGTGACACTCTGGTTCCTTTGCGGACCCTCCTAACTTGTTATTGATTCAACACCATACGCTTGGGGGAAATCAAATCTCATTTGTCCTTGCAATACATGTCATGTCAGTCATCATTACTTGGGGGCATGGGCCCCCCATTTGATCACATTTTGGTTTACACCTGAGTCAGTAATCTTGTCATTTCTCAAGGACAACTCGCTACTGACACAAACTGGTGTTTTTCAACACCACCATAAATAGTGTTTTTTAAAACTATATTTTGACACACCTATTTTTTTCAACACACATTGGATATCTCAAATGTCAACATCTATCGATAACAATTAAACACAATGCACTCACAAGCACAATGATGTTTTTCAACACCCCTATACACATACATATGTAAAAAATCTGAAACTAGCTGAGCTATGATTGAATCTTTCTTTGTATGTTGTCTGTTCTCATGAATTTCATTGATATTTTCTTTGTCTACTTCTTGTTGGTGTAGTCCCGATGATCTGGCAATGTCAAATAAATAGGGTGTATGTGATAAGAGCTCCCGCACTAAGGTGGAAAAGCCTCACATCCCTTGATCTTGCTTATTTGCAAGCCATGGTGAGGTCGGTACTATCTCCTTGCCTATTATTGCTTTTTTTTTTTATGCATGATCACACTCATGGTTATCTTGGCTTTGAATTCCTCGATACTGGTGTACTCTTGCAACATTAACTAGAAACAATGTTTAGGTCATCTTGGCTTTTGTGCCCTGGTGCTTACATTCGTTTCCTACATTTCATCCGATGAAGAGTCATATTCATATCCTTATGGTTGCATTGTGGTGCCAGTAAGGGTTGTACCGACTTTGATGTTTCAAAAAAAATGCTCAATGATGATGATTATACGATGGGTCTCACAACCATGTCCTAGAATTGCACCTTCATATTGCATCTAGCATAGGATTGCATTTTCATTCTAGACTTGCATTGTGGCAATAAGTCGGTGTTCTGTTCATTGCATTCTTCTAGGTTCATACTTTGGAGAGTTCTTCTTCACTATCTTGGTTTCATCACAACTACACAGGTGTTCGATCCTCGCTCTCGTTTCTTCACATGTTCTTTTGGTTAGCATTTGTCATCCTGCATGAGATGTTAGTAGCATACATATTCATATTCATAACTCATTATCATCTACACATGGCATTTGCATTTTTCATTCATAAATTGCATTTACATGAATCATCTACATACATCTATACATGTGCATTCCATACATTTACATATATTTAAAACATGTTCATACATTTGCATACGTTCTAATCATCTAAACATCGAAGCATATAGGAAACATCTCATAAAAGACAATATGACACATGTGATGATACCAAAAGATGAGCTCATATATATATATATATATATATATATATATATCATGAGTCGATACAAATACAAAATGGTGCTACTCGAGCACAATCTATCTCAAAATAATGATATGATATAAGGATGCCAACGCATCAAATATATCCTATGATCTCTAGCTATCAACAAAAACCTAACTCTGGCCCTCTCCCTCGTCACCTGGAGGAGGTGGAGGTGGGGCCCTATCTGGTGGAGGTGCCATCTATGCTCCCTCCGATCCTCTGGCATACATAGAGAATCTAGCCACCTAAGGTGCCTCATCAGGCACCGCACCTATATATGACGCATAGTAATAGGCCGCCTATGCAGTCTGATGTTGCACCTCCTCCTGAGATGCTCGTAACTGCTCGCAAAGATCTTGTATCTCCTGATCTCGGTCCAATATTCATGCATCTCCTATGGCCACTTGTATGGTCAGGTCTCCAACCTACCTCATGAGCTGCCAAAATCTCTCCCAAGATCACCATTGTGGGTCCTGCGTTATGTCCTGTGAAGGCTGATCCTCCTGCATAGGATCATCCTACTGTACCTCCTCCTGAGGGGGTACTTGCTGCTCCTCAGTAATCTGCTCTATCGGCCGTCGCCGAGATGGTCTCATGCTACCACTGCCGCTAGCTCCAACATCCATCCCCATATGTCAGGTGGGAATGTCAACCTGTACTATCAGAGGTCACGGACCCTGCTATAACCCCAGCTGTGCCCTCTACTATGGTGGGGGCATCTACATCTGCTACACCTATGGCTATATGACCTGTGGAGGCACCACCTATGCTCGACCTACTATCCCCACTGGATCCATGAATCTCGAAAAGGGGTGGGTAATGAAGTGCTCTCTATACTTGGTAGTCACGTCGGCATCTGCTACATCTCAGAGATAGTCCCACTGAACTAGGACCAATGCGCGGATATCTATCATTGTGCATCCCTGGTCCAACTTCGTCCCCCAACCCCTCCTGACCTCATCAGTAAATTGAGCATAAGATGTGTACTCCTGGGAGATGTCCTGTGGGCGACTGAACTGCCACCATACCCACTTCTACAGGAATCTCTCAATGACAGTAATAGTCTGACCTATCATAGCACAGGAATAGAACATATTACTCAGGTGCTCTACTACGTCATCCCAGGCCTCTATCAACCTCTAGGGCCTCCATATCACTGCTTCTAAATAATCAAGCTAAGCTCATCATTGATCAACCTTACCCAGTACGGGATGGGTAATCATCCCCCTATATCGGTAAATATAAGGCTCTAAGGGCTGCCTCTTGTCCTCGCATATCGGCTTGGTAATGGGAAGATGCTCCCAGGCCCATACCTGTAAAAAAAATACTCATGCTGCCATGCTCTTTGCCTCTCAGTAGGCGATCTCATGCATCTCATGATACATGTGTGCTAGCATACACTATCCCCATGTGTAATGTCAGGGTCTTGCTAGCATCAGCTACAACATCCTCCCCCAACCACACTCTAGACCGTGTTGTCCATGATCAAGCATCAGGTAGCACCCAAGGAAGCATGCTAGAACCATGGGAAACCTGTGGGTCAGACCGTACTTGCTAATCAGATCCTCCCATGGGATCGCCCTACCCATAACAAGGTCTTCCTGAAAGACCTCTCTCAAAGCTACTGTGCCCAACTTGGGCTGTGTCTCATACTCAACTCAGACACCATGGAATGGTATCCTCAAGATCTAGTATATATCCTCGGGGGTAATAGTCATCTCCCCTTGTGGTGAATGGAATGTGTTCATTTTCGAATGGAAACACTCAACCAAAGCTCCCAACAGTCTGTGATTGACCCGAATCTCAGGTACATCACATAATGTACTCAATCCCAAAGTGTTTATATGTGCTATCTCAGCATCGTCTAACGAAGATACCAATCTGCTGATAGCCAGATGATGCGATCTGAATGCTATATGTTGGAAGTCAACCTACAAGACATACAAACAACAGAACACTATCAATAATAGAAAATAATCAAAGCATAATGAGATAATAAAGCATTCATGACATTCTACAGACGTTAATGATGCTGATGCAAAAGCTATTGGATGCAACGTAGACTGATTTCATGCTCATTCTAACCACTTTTTCTCATACACAGAAGCAGAATTTCACGTGAAGAATTTCTCTTTCGCGCAAAGAAGTTCTTCGAATCACGTGATATTAACATTTCGCATGAACTTTAATGCCTGTTTGCACAAGAAAACACCCTCTAGAAGGGTTTCTCGCATGAAACTAGGTACTCTTCCGCGCGAGATTCTGTACCGAGTGGTGCAAAACATTGTTTCTTTGCGCGAGATTTCCCAACAGGGCGCGCTAAGAAACTACTTCTTCGCGTGAAGACCCGCGACTCAATTCTTAAAAAATGTGAAAAATGAGCAAAAATTGATAGAAATGAATGAAATTTGAATTACAGAGAGGTTTGTCTACCACTTACAGGAGGTCCGTATGCTGCGGGCCAGCTGTGTCTCCTCGATCACTCGAAATGATGACTACTGTAGGGGACCACCATTTTTCATTTTCTACTTAGAGCTCAATTCTCAAAAGGCAAAGGGTTGAAATGATTTGAAAATGACCCTTTTCTTCCTTATATAGGTTTTGACCTAATTTTTCAAAGTGCTCTGTTTTGCGTGAAAACTGCACCACTACCTAATTTGACCGCTTTGAATCTATTTTCATGATCGAAATCAAAATCTAACACTTTTATATAGCTCAAAATCACATTTTAAAGTTTTTGGGACCAACGCGATCAGACACTTGTGCAGTCAACTTTCTGACGTCGCTTTCTTGTCAGAATCTTATCATATCATCATTTTTTGAAATCTTTGACTTTTTTCCTCAAAAGTTAACTCTGGTCAACTCCAATCAAACTTGGTCAACCAGACCTCGAAATCACTCGAAATTGATTCTAAATCTTCTAAATTCTTCTGCAATCTATTCTGAGTTCTTCTTGATCTCCGATTCAACATCTATCTGCGATTTTTCACCCTCCATCATCATTATGGCGTGTCTTCTTTCCATTTCTCTCCCAAGGGGGCAGGATGATCACATCATTGAATCTATTCTAATCAATCTAATCTGATTTTCAAAAGTCCTCATTGCTAGGGGCATCTCATCACTTGGGGCATGTTCAGTTTTTCATACCTCACAGTAAAAAATGGGTGTTCCATGACTTTCAATCAATAAGGGCATCTTTGTTCCTTACATCTTGTCATCTTTTAAGTATCTGAGCAATCTAACTCAGATTCTTGAGGATCAAGGTTTGTTCTCGAGATGGTTCTCAAAAACTATCTTTTTGGGACAGGTATTGGGGGAATCTAACCCCGACTCCTGATAATCAACCTCTATTTTGGACATGATTCTGAACCGCTATTTACCATCTTTTGAGACAAGTATCGGGGCAATCTAACCCCGACTCCTGAAGGTTAAGCCTCGTTCTAGGGATAGCCTTGTGAAATATGTCAATCTAACCAGTTTCTGGGCAATCTAACCTACATATTGAGGGACTGAGATTCATTCTAAAGATAGTCCTAAAAACCTCTATGTTACTATCTTTTGAGATAGGTACCGGGGTAATCTAACCCTGACTCCTGAAGGTTGAGCCTCATTCTGGGGAGAGTCTTGTGAAAGATATCTATCTAACTAGTGTCTTGGCAATCTAACCTAGATATTGGGGGACTAAGCTTCATTCTGGAGACAGTCCTAAAATCTCTACTGATTATCTTGTTGGACTGGTATCGGGGCAATCTAACCCTGACTCCTGAAGGTTAAGCCTCGTTCTAAGGACAGTCTTGTGAAAGATATCAATCTATTTAAGTATTAGGGCATTCTAACCCGGATCCCTGAGGGTCAAGCTTCGTTCTAGAGATGACCCTTGAAAACTCTACTTGACCAGCTTCTTGGAAACCTAACCTAGACTTCAGAGAGTCAAGCTCTGTTCTAGAGATGGCTTTGAAATCTTTGCATCATCAATTTTCAAATCTATTCTTCTGTGCTTCAGGCATCAGACTATTCTTTGAATCAATGTGCTGCTTGCACATCAATTCAAAGAGGGGAAAAATGTAACACCCCAAAATTGACATCTTGTAACCCTAACCAATTTTGTTGCATTTGTCATTCTTCTGAATCATCAAAGTCCTATTGTACTAGGAAATTCTAAGTTTTGACTGACTCTACTCGACCTAAGTGTCAAATGCAAAAAATCCTAAATCTGCATTAATCATACATCATATTTAATTCCTAAATACCAATTAGCTAAACAAACCTTATGATTTAATTAATTTAATTATAAAGTCCTAGCAGTTTAATTAAATTAAATTCACCCTCTTTAGCTGAGACACATGAAAAAGGGATTAAATAATATTAATTTATTAAATAAATATCCTCATTTCAATAATTGTATTTAATTATTCAGATAATTGAGAAAAAGCAATTATGAGGTCATATTTATTTAATTAATTGAATATTCTCTCAAAAAATCTTAAATCTGTTCAGAAATAGAATCTTTGAATTCATTGTGCTTTAAAGAGAAAGAAAACAATTAAAATTAGATAAAACATAATTAAATCAAAGAAAGAAAACAGTTAAAGCAGAAAGAAAACATTTTATTGTATTCTTTTAAATAAAGCTTTCTAAATTGAACTGGCTTTTCTATCTGTTTTATTTCAAAGAGGAAAGTTTCTATTCTAATCATCTCTAAGTCTATAAAAGAACTCCTAGTCTCTCATTCAAACCCCCAATTACTTCTTGAATTTCTGATCATATGCATTGTTAGAATACTGAATTATTGTCATATTTTCTTGATAATTTCATATAGAATAATATCATTTTGCAATAGAATAGCTTCAATTTCTAGAATAATTGCATTTAACATCATGGCTTAGATTATCTTACATCTTTCAATTCTTAGAATAACTATGCAATGCATTGCATTCATGGAGAAAAATCCTTCATTCCTAGATTGGTCTATGGTTGTGAGACTCTCATTCTGAGAGCAATTTCGAAAACCCCATCTGGATAGAAGGAAACAGGTTGAATCATGCAGGAAGACATGATGAATAATCTCATATTCAGTCTTGTGTGTATCTGATGAAGAAGGACTATGTTGAAGTGTATGGTGAGTTAACTAGGCCAAATTTACCACATACAGTCTATAGGTAGGGTTTGACCTTTTAGGTAGGCATAGATGGGTCCATACCATGGTGAGTCATGTCCATTTAAAAGGGAAATAATTTGGTATCAAGTAGGTCAAATTTTGGTTTAACCAATTCTTCCACCAAGAACTCAAACTTTTCATTTTGTTCAGGCATTTGAAGTAAAGATGCCAAGGTAGCCATTGCATCTGCTACTCTATTCTTGTCTCTTGGAATTTGTTCAAAGGTAATCAAAGAAAATTACTTTTTCCAATTATCAACTAATTTCTTGTAAGGCATCATTTTTTCATCCTTCCTATTATATGCATCATTAACTTGATTAATGACTAATTGAGAGTCCCCATAGACTTGTATTTATGTGACAATCCATTCCAAATTGTACCCCAAAAGCACATTTCTTTGGGTTGAGTCTCACCTTAAATTTTTCTAGCCTTGTAAAAATCTTATCAAGTATGGATAAATGATCTTTTCTTTTATGTGACTTAGCTAGAATGTCATCCACATAATCTTCCATAAAGGTGTGCATCATGTCATGGAAAATGGTCGTCATGGCTCTTTGATAAATGGCTCCGACATTTTTGAGACTGAAGGGCATTACATTCCAACAAAAAGTACCCCATGGGAATGTAAAGGTTGTCTTCTCTTGATCCTTAGGTGCAATGTGAATTTGATTATACCCACTAAATCCATCCATAAGTGAAAACATAGAATGACCCACAGTGAGATCCATAATAGCATCAATGCTAGGTAATGGAAAGTCATCTTTCGGACAAGCAAGGTTTAAATCTCTAAAATCTGTGCAAACTCTTATGGTTTTATCATGCTTGGTAACTAGTACAATATTGGAGATCCATTCAGCATATGCTATTACCCTTATAAATCTTTCCTTGAGCAATTTCTCCAATTTTGCTTTGACTAAAAGGGCTACATGTGGATGCATTTTTCTCAACTTCTGCTTGACGGGCTTAACCCTTGGTTTCACATTTAAGTGGCGCATTATGAAACTTGGATCTAATCTAGGCATATCAGCATATGACCATGAAAATTTGATTTTTTTTGCTTGAAAGAATACCATGAATTCTTCTCTTTCCGAAGGACTCAAAGATGTTGCTAAGTGAATGAACTTAGGATCCTCTTCTGTTCCAATGTTAACCTTTTCTGTGGGTTCAATAAGTATAGGTGATCTTTCATATTCATGAGCTTGTAAGGTGTCCAACCTCTCTCCCTTAGGTGCCATAGTAGGGTTTTCACCTTCGGAAACATCCTTTATTTTTACTTTTTTGGGTCTAGCATTGCCCCATGGTGGTTTTCACCACTAGACCTCATTTTTTTGTATATTTTCTCTTCATTTTTTGGATTAGGAGGTTGAAAACCTATCCCTATCATCATGTCCAAATTAAATTTGTTGGTGGAAGAATTAGGTTCAACCGCATTGAGGTATAAGGCCATTGCATTGTCATTTGGGAAGTAGAGTAAGTCATTTGGCTCGGAAAGATCCCAATCAATAAGTTCGGGATGCATTAAGGAAAAGGATTCATTTGATGGGTTTTTTCATTTGAAGGAGTTAAGGACATGATTTCATTTAATGTTTCATACATTGTATCATCATGGTCTATGACATGTGCTTCTTCGAGATGGTCGATGGAAGAAGGATCAAAATCCTCTTCATTAGAATCCTTGAAGATTTATATGGGAAAGAAAGCATGTGGATTAAACACTAGGTTAGAATCTCCCACCCACAAAGGTACCCAAGGTTCACCTACCCATTGAGTGAAAAGGGGTTCTTGTTCTATGTTGACTTGTTGAGGTCCACTTGATGTTTGAGTTGAATTCAAACTTTGAGTTACATGTCCTTGATTCTCAACTTTAGGAAGAGTTGCATAAGTGTGAATGGTATCAACCTCTATGTCATGAAAATATTATTTAGACAAGGAATCCCACTCATAATCCCTAGAATCATCTTCACTTTTAGAACCTACCATGTGGATATGTGCATGAAAATCATGTATGGGACTTGTACTTTCTCCTTTATGTTGAAAACCTATGCCGAATTTCTCTTCTTTATCTCTCCAAACTGGTTCAATAGGTTCTAACAACCCTCTATGTCAAAATCCTAAGGGTCCTCTTCCCTTATACCCCATCTTTTTCATGATATCAAATCCTTTTCCATATTGATCACTTTGGATATTGATATGTTGTACCCTTTCACTGGAATTACCTGAATTGTCATCTTCTTTATAGAGCCATTGCAATACCTCGTTATCTTCTTTGTCCATTTCTTGTTTGTCACATTCCCTTACAAAATGGGAATTGTATTTATGATGTTTATGATCTTTGGATGGCTTCCCATGTGTCATTGCAGATGTAGGTAAATCAAGTAAGGAAACTGAATATTCCCCTACCCCTTTTGAGTTAATTTTGCATTGTTTCTCAAATTAATTCATTAGGTTACTCATTTTTTCATAATGATCTTTTTTAGTTGGTTCCCTTTCTTCCTTAGTGGGTTTAGAAGTTTCCAATATCAATGTCGAAGTCTGAACCAAAGTATCCTTTGAATTTGAACCCTCATAACTCATCTTTTCTTTTTCCTTAGTCGATGTAGTTGATTTAGTTTGAATAGGGTTAGAAGTTGATGTGACATTTGATGTTGGGTTTGAACTTTCCTCTTTGGCTTCTTCCATGGTAATAATAGGGATGATTCTTTCCCTATTATGAGGAATATACAATTCATGACTTGGCTTTAAACCATTGCAATATTGGAAAGGGTTTGAATCTCCTCCAATTGTGATCTCTTCCCCCATGTATGGAAATTTTATGCATTGGTGATATGTGGAAGGTACTACCTGCATTTCATGTATCCATGGCCTCCCTAGTAAGATGTTGTAGGTTAATTTCATATCAGGCACCTAAAATACGGTATCCTTCTTGATAGGTCCCACTTGAATTGGTATAATGATCATACCCTTTGAAGATCTTTCCTCTTCATCATAAGCCTTAATAGTGATTTTCTTCTTTGGATCAATGCAAGACTTAGATAACCCTAATGACTTGACAAGGTTTAAAGTGAAAATATTTAGACCATCTCCACCATCTATGAGAACTCTCTTGACCCTATGTCTTTGGATTAATACCTCTATATGCAAGGGTAAGTTTTGAGGATGTGTGATAGACATGTCATCTTGTTCTGAAAATGAAAGACAATGAGGGGC
>MU226755.1:977139-992029 GCA_018584345.1 Thuja plicata
ATTCTATGGAAAGAAAATATGATTTAATCTAAGAATTGAAGCTAAAAATCCATATCATCTCATGGTTCTCTATCTAAGCTTTGTTAAGAGAGCTCTCAGGCTTAATCTCTCTCAAGGACAATCCTAGGATGAGAAATAAATGATAAAAAATCATCAAATCTAGCTTAAAAATGCTCAAAATGCTCCAAGATGTGTTATAGAACAACAAATGCTCCTAAACATAATATACTAAATGCTATGCAAATGTTGAAATGTGATCAAAAGCTTCTCAAATGCTCTCCATATGCCTATAATAAGGATGATTTTTCTCTTGAAATTATTGGATCCCAAACACAAAGGAAATGACTTGTATTTATAGCATTTTCCCAAGGGTAGGGGGTAGAGTGAATTGATCATGATCAAATTTTGGCTAAGTCAAAATCTTTGAGGTGTTCTCAAATGGAGGGAAAGTTGGTTAGTTGTCTCAAATAAATTAGGAATTAAATAACTCAATCATTTAATTAATTTAGCCATGGAAGGGTGAATGGGTTGGATATGATCTTTTTGATTTGAACTATACAATTGAAAAATCAATTGCATAATTTGATTAATCCCTTTAGGCTTGAATTTAATTATTTGATTTCATGATTCTTTGATCTTTTAATTTGATTTGATTTTTGTCCTCTTGATTTGATAAATGTCCATTTGATTTGATCCATTTGTTTTGCATTGAGATGAAATTTTAAGGCATTTGGCTAAGATTTATAGTTTTGAATGCTTGAGATACACTTGGTCAATTTTAGGTGTCTACAGAAATAATATAAAGTTTCTACTGCTTTTTCTCTCCCTTATTGTGTTGTTGCTTCCATTTTGTTCTGCAATTTGGTTTAGATAGCTGGGAGTGCCTTGGGCCACTATTCTCCATACCATCCTTGTGTCAAGTTTTTCTTAAGTGAACTAGAGATAAAAAAGAGACTTAATAATTAAATCAATAAGTGAAAAAACATTTTTACTCTAACACCCCCCTAAAGATAAACTTAGGGAGAAGCTAAAAACCTAGAAATAACTACTGAAAGCATGAAATGGGTCCTGATAGCAAGGCCTGATCAGGTACCCAAGTACAAAAATATTTGTAAAGAGGAGAACAATAGAAAACCTAGTGGGAAAAACCCCTCTCCAAAAAGAGATGAAGCCTAATGAAGGACTAAAGAATCCTCCAAACTAGGGAAAGTCCAAGAAAATAGGAACAAAGATCACATAGAGAAGACTGTAATCTACATGAGTGTCCTAAAATGAACTACTTAAATTAGGATGGAAAACAAGGCAAACATCAGAACTCGATGATACAAATGGAAAAAACACCAAAGTATGAAGAGCTGATCAAAGAAGAACATGTAGAACACCTCTGAAGCATGAAGTTGCAAACAATGTCAAAGAACTGCTCTAATCTGTATGAGTTCCCTCAAATAACACCACTCAAATTAGGATGGAAAAGAAGGAAAACATCAAAACTCAAAGATACAGATGGAAAAAACACCATGTCTGAAGCCTCCAAAATAGGAATGAAAGAAGAGTGTCCATATGGTAAATGACCCATCTCACTGAAATGCATAGGTACCAGCCACTGCATCTGCCTAGTATATAGGAAAAAATAATGAATACATAGAATAACTCCATCAAACAAAGGAATCATATAGAACCAATAGAAAATACCCCCATAATGCTAATAAGGGAGAGGCATGACAGATACACTGAGTCATACTACCAAGAAACACTATATGATGAAGACCGTACAAGCACAAAATAAAGTATGATGTCGAGGATGATCAGTCGCTTGAAAAACATGAGGCTAATGTCATGGAAGGAACACTCACGTGACAAAGGTAAAAAAAACCCGCATTGCACTTTATAATATAGTGCGAGCATAATCAGGCACAAAATATGTGGGATCCCAAGTATGCGTGATGACACTTTATCTCAGTGTGTTTGTAAAAAAGATGATACATAAAAAAAATGTATACAATATCTAGGAATGACTAGAAGCTATAGAAACATATGTAACAGCTAAAAAGGAGTCATCCCATGCATAAAAAATGACCCCAGGACCTGAAACATCCAAGATATCCATCAGAATGCAAAAATGCAAAAAACTTAATAAAATATACCTAGAGAAGATTTTGGTAATGACACCCATACAAGAAGAAGGAGAATGGAACCAACTTTCCAATGACATGCGGAAGTTAAAAAAAAAGAGTCTGAAAGAGCAAGATATGGTGACCAGAGTGAAAAATAGAACCCTAACTTTGACTGGAAAAAATCTTATAAGACGGAAAAATAAAAAAACCAAACCTAGAAAATCAGGTCGGGCTCGGAACCATCTTTCCGACGATATCTTGTCTGGCAAAAAATGCCTCCGTTTTCTCAAGATATGAGAAAAAAACCATCAGGAGGTCAAAATAGAGAGAACCCCAAGAACCTCTGCTAAATATAGTGGAGCCCCACTAAACTCTTGATTTCCTCAAAATTGGTGTGCCTCCAATTTTTTGGCCAAATTTGGCAGAAGAAAAAATTTGTAAATTTTTTTTATAAAAAAAAACACTAAAAAAAGAAATTTTTTTTTTTGAGAAAAAAATAATTAAAAACTTTCATGCATGTTTTTTAATTTAAAAAAATATTAAAAAACCCTATGGGGCTGATGGCCTTGGGCCAGCATAGCTCCCTTGGGGCCCACGACCTTGGGGCCTACATGACTCCCTTGGGGCCCACGACCTTGGGGCCTGCATGGTCCTTTAGGGCCCACGACCTTGGGGCCTGGGTGGATCCTTAGGGCCCGTGACCTTTGGGCCTACGGGGACCCTTGTGCACATGACCTTGGGGCATGCAGGGACCCTTGGGGCTCACAGCCTTGGGCCTGAATGGATTTGTGGGGCCTGCATCCTCCCAATTATTTATTCTTTTTCACCTCCACCTCGATATCCATGCCTAGAAAATGGGCATGTGCAATGTTTTTGCCTCAGATGATAACATTGCTCAAATTTGATGTGCCTTAAATTGAAATAGGGGTTTTTGGGCATTTTGAGCACATCAGTGAGGTTGGTTTGTGCCCAAAGTGCTCCAAATAAATAATCCCCTCTAGATCAGCAAAAACAAATTTGAAAATTTGAAAACCTCGATGCTCTAGAAAATCTTCAAAAAACCTAAGAACAGAAGGCTCTAATACCATGTTAGAATTCAATGAATCCATAAGCCAAGATCACCTGTAGAAAAATACCTGTCACAAAGGAAAAGAATGGAGACCAAACTCACATAGATCTGAAAGATAAAAATATTCATTCAAAGAGAAATCAGGGAATTACAAAAGAATTAATAATTACAAAGTGATCAATCCTAGTAAAGGAGATCAAAACCCTAAGAAGGGTGGATAAACCTAGGTTGCATGAATAATTAATTATTGCATGCCTAAAGTTTAGTTTAAGTGAACTAGAGATAAAAAGGTGACTTAATAATTAAATCAATAATGATTTTATTAACAAGTGAAAAAGTGACTTAATAATTAAATCAATAATGATTTAATTAATAGGTGAAAATACCTTTTTACTCTAACAATCAATCCTACCATTCCTCTTCATACTACACATTTCCACGAACCTCAAGATTAGATTCCTCCTTCTCAACTAAAGGCTAATTTCAATATAGGATATGACATTACTTCTCAACAAGGATATAGTGGACAAGATCTTAGCAAGTGAACAAGGAATAAAGGTCCCTATAGATCTCATATACAAGTCACTAGAAATGGTATAGGATTTATACCTCAAGCCAACAATTTTTCCTTTTTCCTCAAATCCTATTAGGGTGGACCCACAATGGTGGGTTACACTTTTTTGCTTGAAATGACTCTGAAATGGACATTCTGAAAAAAATCTTCACTTTCACACATATATTGCCACTACACATTACAAATTTGAAGATGAAGCAAATTAGAGTCTTTTAGGATTTTGTGTCTAGATTCTAAATATATATATTTTTCAAAAAAATGTATTTGATTTTAGTCCATTTTTCTATCTCCCAAGAAAACTAGTACATTGCTGAAAATAACATATTTAAAGAGTGACAGTCACTTCATAATGCATAAATTTTTTTCTAAAATATATATCAATGTGATTATTTTGAATTTGGTTTTTTAACATCCAGATCTAATGTCTGGAATTGGTTTCATGAATTTATCCCTAGTATTTCATATTTTATTAACATTTGAAGTTGACTTAACTATAATTTTGACATATGTTCATTTCATAGCTCGTAACTTGTGTATTTGTCCAATTTCAATTTTCTCTTTTTGATAGAAAGAATATTTTAATACCTAGTGCATGATTATTTTTCAGAATTTGTTTTTTCTTTACTATTTTTCCATGAACGTCGAACACAAAGGTTTATTTTTGGTAAGAAACCTACATTTGATTGACGTCAAAAAACATGTACATAACAAGCTCAAAATTTAATAAATTTATAACCATTAGAAAGCTTGTTCAGAGTACTTGTGTCATGCAAATGGGCTTGTCAATATTGTTCCATTTGAGCCCTCTAATTGAGCCTCAAAGACATGAAATATTTAGAAATTTATTGCCATTTGCAAAATAGGCCTAATCAGGAGGTTTCGATAGAAAGTACTTTTGACTGAAACTAATATATTTTGATCAAAAGTACTTGCCAAATTTGGCATGGTGAGAAGCTTAGCTCATGTAATTTGGACCAAAATTAATTTCCTACTTTCAATACAAATGTAGTTGGCCGATTTAATATTTATTTAGGCCAGTAACGATTTCATATAAATAAAGATGCCTTTTTCTTATTTTGTAAATTCAAAATTTGAAGAATAACTTGCATTTTTAGAAGGAAGACATTTGGAAGTGCATTTTCTTTTTTGTATTTTATCAAATTTTAGAAGATCATTTTTGCAAAGGAAAGTGATGGGAAATAAAAGGACAAGGGTAAATAAGACCACAAAAGTTGTCACCTGAAACCAAACAAAGACAACATGAAGAATCATTGGCAAGATATTATCCTAGGAAGGAAGGTCTCTCTCTCTCTCTCTCTCTCTCTCTCTCTCTCTATCTCTCTCTCTCTCTCTATTTCTCTCTCTCTCTCTCTCTCTAAATTATGTACATATGTGTGTGTGTGTTTCATTATGACATTTTTTGTAATTGTTTCTTCGTATGTAGGACATGCTCAACAAGCACAACCTTCTAAAGTAGAAGGGTCATCCCAAGCTCAAACAAGTATGCATCTCTATCTACTTATTTCATAGATCCCCTTAAGACTCTCTCTCTCTCTCTCTAGATCTATATATATATGTGTTTGTATGTGTGGTTTTCATTTTGACATTTGTTGTAATTTTTTCTTCGTATGTAGGATGTGCTCAACAAGAAGAACCTTCTGAATTAGAAGGTCAAACTCAAATATGAATGTTGGAGAAGGCCCATCCCAAGCTCAAGAAAGTACTCTCTCTCTCTCTCTCTCTCTCTCTCTCTCTCTCTATGTAGTATATCTCTACTCTTTTTAGGATCCCTCTCTCTTTCTCTCTAGTCGCTTTCTAGTTAGTCTCTTTCTGATGAATATGTATTTTTGGTATTTCCCCTTAAGAGTTTATTTTTTTTTGTGTGCAACCTTTGATGAAGAAAATATTGGATAATGGGTAGCCCAATTTTAAGCAATAAATATTGGATTAGGTTCATCCCAAGGTCAAACAAGAATGAATCTCTCTCTCACATTAGGATCCCTCTAACTCCCTCCATTTAGTCTCTTTTTAGTTATTTCATCTAGGTCCCCTTAAGATTTTTTTATTTTTATTTTTTACTTTGTTTGCAGCCCAAGTTCAAGAAACAAATCATAATATTAATCTAGCTCAAAGGTTGAAGAGAAAAATTAATCGTAAAAGCATAGATAATTTAATTGAAATGGATGTGGAAAAATTGAGATATTATACTGAACAACCTACACATACCTGTAAGATTACATTGAATAAAAATTCTAAGGAAATAATTACACAATTTGAGAATCTTGATACACTTGAAAAAACCCAACTATTATCAATTTCACTTATTAAAGATGAGTTAAAAGAGACATTAAAATGTTGGAATTGGTTATGTGAGATGTGTTGACATTCATGTTTTTCATTGATGTCAACATATGTTTAAGTTGAAGTCTCAGCCAAATTGATTATCACTGGTAAATGGAAAACTAACAGAAGTGTACAAACATTTTACGGGCTTTCAGAGCATTTGAGATTGGAGATGTATACAAGGATGAGCATTGATATTATATCTAAGGTCTCTTGGCTTGATCTTACTGTTGGCATAATTTATATTTGTTTTGGTCAAGATTGGTCACAGAACAATGACAGAGTTGGTCTCTGAGTTTTGGAGATAAATTGGATGTGAGCATGAGTTATGATTTGCGAGATTAAGTCCTGGTAAAAGACATGTTGGATAATTTTACTTGTGATTTTTGGGTTGTCGTGTTCTTGGTGAAAACAACTGAAGAGTGTGATCTTGTGAAGATCCATTTGTGGCTAACTATAATGATGAAACATGTTTAGAGGATGGGGAGCATGAATTATGGATCTTGGAGTATAATTGAGGAGTTTTAATTGATTTTATCTTGTGTAAGGTACTGTGTGTATCTTAGAAAGGGTATATACATTTCTTTGTGCATTGGGGAAGTCTTAACATTTTGGCCTAATTTTTTATTGTAACTTGTATAAAAGAGTGTTATTTCTTGGTAAGGTAGGATGCATGTGTGATGTGGAAGTTGTGATCTTGTATTTGTGAATTCTTTTGGATGTAGAGAAGAGATAGTGATTTTGATGAACTTCATTGGAAATATTTAAGAAAATCAAGTTTCTATCAGCCAGTTCACTAGTTATTGTTAGTCTTATATATGTATTTTGTATAGTGAGTCCAGAAGGTCATTTTAACCTTCACATTTGGGTAGTGTGCCTGGGAAATGTGCCTCTTGTTTCTCTTGAATCCTAACAGGGTCTGTCCTTTAACAAGGACTTTGTACTGTATCTAATAATCAACTCTTAACAGGGGTAAATCTCCTAACATGGATACTATACTTTTAGTATATTATTTGTGGGTGCTAATTCCCACTGGGGTTTTTCCCTTAACAAGGTTTCCTCAACAACAATTTATTGTGTTATGGTGTTGTACTTAGTATATTTAGGCTTTCATTGAGTAATTGGTTTATTAAGTTTAAAGTTTAAATATTTGGCTCACAACTAGTTCATCCCCCCTCTTAGTTGTATTAGTGGAATATTATTGCTAACAATCGGTATCAGAGCATGTGGTCCTTTGAGAGAAATCTTAATAGCTTGAGGTGATCATGAAGATGGCGTACTATAGGAAGGAGAGTCCAAAATTTGATCCTAAAAATTTTGATAGTTGGAAGGACAAAATGAGAACTCATCTACTCTGTTTAGGAATTGACTATTGGATGATTATAAAGAAGGATGAGAAAATCAATCCTGAAGATGGATTAGATAAAGTGGATGAAGATGAAAAGAAGTGTAATCACGTAAAATTGGTCTAGAAAACCTATAGCCCCTACTTCTAATTAATTGGTCTTAATAAATTCTAAATGAAAGACATTCATAAGCTAAACCCTAAACCCTGATTATGAGAGCATTTAATCAAACTTGCTTACCTAATTTTAATCTTAACTTGTTGAATCAAATCATCAATCATCAAGCCTAAAAATACTTAAATTGCATAAACATTGGGATAAAAAAAGCCCTAAAGTCCCTTTTTAATCAAAAGAACCCATTCATACATGTGTGACAACATTGAAAATCAAAATAAAACAAATAAAAGGGAAAATACCAATTTTGTCTTATCCTTCACAAGGTTGACCAACCAAATCACTTGGATCAAGATCACATGGATTGAGGAAATTGGCATCTCCAGCGTTGCTCATTTCCTTTTGCCTCTTAATCTCAACCGTTCACCTCTTGGAATATCCTATAAAAGGCATAGCTCCCATTTCTCATGGCTAGACATAGTAGAAATGCTAGAGATATAGGAAATTTGGAGAGTATTGTTATAATGCTATTTTGATTCTAGGGTTTTATTGTGCACTCTTGGTTCTTGCTCTCATAGTAGTTTCTTTGCATATGTATTTGTTGTTTTAATTTCTTAGTTTAATGGTATCTTAGCTTCATTTTATAGGTTAATGGTAGATGCATTTCTCATTCCATTAATATTTTACACTTACATTGTAGCTTCATCCTTCATGGTGACCATGCACTAAGTTTGATAGTTTATGCATTTCATTTTCAAAGCTTTTTGAGAGTAGAGTATGAAAGTACATGCATCTTTCTCATTCTTGCATTTGAATATTCCATCTTGAGGTACTCAAGTCACTAATTTTCTATGTCTAATTTGATGGGTATTTATAAGAATCACACTCGCTTCAACTAGGAAGCAATAAGCCAATTTCAAGGGTGTTTATGTAGTATTTTGATTTTTACTTTGATACTAACTCCTTTTGATGTAATGGTTTATTGAAGTGTTTAGTTGTAAATTTTATCACACATGTTACCACACACATTTGGCACCCACCCTAGGGCAGAAAAATCAAAATTTTTCTCATTTTTACGATATTCCACATTTTTTTATGAAACTTCATTTGTTTCCATGCAAAGCTTGATTCTAGCTCGTACGACAATTTAGTGAACAATAGTTTATCATATGGTGACTAGTAATCTATCATATGAGTTTGATCTATAGTTATTTTTTAATT
The DNA here is from genome assembly GCA_018584345.1 of Thuja plicata. NCBI lineage: Eukaryota > Viridiplantae > Streptophyta > Pinopsida > Cupressales > Cupressaceae > Thuja > Thuja plicata. The sequence goes on from MU226755.1 coordinate 985,921, forward strand.
TGGGCCTATTAGATTTTTCACACAGACTTTTACTGATACTTGTTTTGTCATATTGCAATATATAGTTTGTTATGCGAGTTTCAGTGACAGACTTCTCTCTATGGTTTGTCGTTTCAGGAACAAAGAGTTTTTTTATGGGTCGTATTGATCTAATTTTAATTTTCTAACCAATATCATTTCTTGTATGATCCTTCTTGATGCAAGGAGGGTATGGAGAATAGGGGCCCAAGGAACACCTAGCTATCCAAACCAACTTGCAGAAAAACATGGAAGAAACAACACATAAAGGGAGAGAAGAAACAACAAAAAATTTATTAATTCATCAAACTCATTACATGTCAGGATGTAAGGCCTTCCCAATTTTGTTCATATACATTCAAATTTTTATAGAATAATATTGATACATGCGAGGTCATAGATCTGGGATCTGAATCTGCTAATACAATATCTTCTAACCAAACGTTTCTCCCAATCTAAGAATAGAAAACCAATTATATACAAGAGTCCACCAAAGAGGTCGACACTCAGATCCTAAAGATCTAACATAGGAAAAAAAAAAAAAGACCTAGATTTAGGTCCACACACATCCCATTGAGATATCCCACATTAATTATGCTATGGAAATTAAATGCAGAAGTCATGCAGAACAAGATAAACGACTAGGTAAGAAGCCAACTGAACAACATGACCAACTCGGTGAAGACCAACCAAGCAAAAAAAACAACTCAGTAAGAAGGTAAACAAGCAATAAAAACAACTCAGTGAAAACCCATCCAAGTAGCCAGAATGTTCATCGAGACCCATTGGTAAAGAAAGACAAAACAAGTAACCGAGCAACAACAGTTACCGAGCACCTTACCAAGCAGCCTCCAACAATCTATTAAACTAAAAAAAACATATTTTTGGTTGATCAGGATTTCCAAAGAACCCAAGATGCTCCTACATCAGACACCCAAGGTTGAAAAGAAATGATTCTCTGAATCATGTGTCAGGTACAACCTTAATGGAATCCAACTTAGATTGAGAAATCCAAGATGAGTCCTCCAACGGTTTGTTCTTCCATTTTATCAGATATTCCATGTATTCCTTTCCTCTTGTACTTTTGCCAACTCTCTGTTTCAAAATCTTCTCAATTTCCTCTATCTTTTTCTTAGGATAATCACTTGGTATTGTTACTTCTTCATTAGGTTCATGACACTCATACAAATATGAAATATTGAATATAGGTGATATATCCATGTCATTAGGTAATTCTACTTCATAAGAATTTACACTGTCAAATCTTCTCAATATTTTTCAAGGAACAAATTTCTTCATCTTTAATTTACCTATGTTCCAATAGGAAATCTGCCTTTCTTCAAATGAACCATTATTGCATCACCAACTTCAAAAATTTTATGTCTCTTTGATTTATCTGCACTATCCTTGTATTTTTTATTACTTTGTTCCAACTTATGTTTTGCATCCTCATACAATGTCTTTATGAACACATAAAACTTTTCTTCTTCAACACTTATTTTCTCTTCTCCAGCAATGTCTCTCAAGTCTGATATACCTCTTAGTTTTGTGTGATGGACAATCTCAAAGGTTTTTTTCTAGTGCTTCTATTTATTGAACTATTATATGCAAAATATTCTTGTGAAAACATCAAATCCAAATTACTCGGTGTGTCTCAAACTAAGAATCTTAACAAGCTACCCAAACTTTAGTTTACAACCTCTATTTGTCAATCAGTTTGTGGATGAAATGTAGAACTATACTTGAAATCAGTGTCTAACTTCTTCCAAAGTATGCTGGGGAGATCTAGCTTCTTAGAGATTTCTTTCTCTAACTAAGAACCTTTATTTGGTCTTCCTAGGGTATTATTACCTACCCTATCCAGACGAAAACTCTATGATCCCCTATCTCCTTTAGAACTCTCCACCAACTTCAAACTCCCTTCAAGTCCTTCTCCATTCAACTATGCACCCATAGGCTTATTTTAGCCAATTTATCTCCAATCTGACCTTGACAATAGAAATAGGATTCCTGACCATTCCTAGGTCACTTTCAATTGGTTTTGATCCACTTTGATAGATCCCTTCATTAGGGTTAAAACGGGTTCTTAGTTTTCTTGTTTTGAGGCCTTGTAGCCTTTTTGGTCAATTAGGCCTCCTAGAAACTAGTTTTCTTGGATTTCTTCACAATTTCCCTTAACAAACCTCTAAATAAACTAAGGATTTTTTGTAGGCCCAACCTAGGCTCTAGGATTTTCTATGTTTTAGACCCACACCTTGCCCGTACACTAGACTTTTACAAAACTCCTATTTTTAAGGGTTTTAGGAGCACGTTCACCAATCTGGTCTCTTTGTCTTCAATGGTTAATCTTAACAACTCCACAAATATTATCCTTGATTTAGTTATCAAGGACACACCCCTCTACATTCTCCCACCATTGATTGGCTCAATCCAATCCATTTAACATCTTTCCATGCTAATGTTCTCCATAAGCCACTAACCAGAATGCCACTGCACTCGCCTAGGGCTTGTTGGAAAAAATAGATCTTCTACATCCACATACCAAAAAACACATATTTACACTATCTACACTGTCTCCTAGTTTATTCCAAGTGGGCATAGTTTTCCAACCACTGGAACTTAAGAGGGGCACATATTTACAAGACTGGCCCTCAATAAACAAGCGAAACAGTAAAACTCAAAGAATTTACAAAATGTGCAAATAAAGTAACAATATACAAAAATAACTCCAAAAATAACTTTTAAATGAAAAAACACAAGGTTTCAATGCATTCATTCATTCCATTCAATCCATTAAGTGACTAGATCAAGGCTCTGTTACAAAAACACAGTCAAAAACTTGCTTCTCAGTTCACAATCTGTATAATGCCACCTCCAATTGTTAGATTAGGGTTTCTTTGACCTTATATATCCTATTACCACATGTTTGGACCCTCATGTCAGGATTTGGACACCATTAAATCCCTTTCCTAGGTTTTAGGAAATATTGTCATGACAACTTTGCAAAGTTGCAAATTTGTTGTGAGCAACTTTTACAACTTTTATTCAAATGACAAACCACTACTTCCAATGGTCCAATTTTATCCTAAACAACTTCATATGACCTTAAAACACTTAAAAAAATCATAAACATAGGTGCCAATTCATTTTGGGGTTTTTTTCAACCTTTGAACATTAGGTTGACTTTCTAGGACTTAAACCCCTATATTCTATTGATGACATGTAACTGATTGAATGTTTGATAATGTTAAGTTGAAGATGATGCAAGACATTAAATCAGTTAATGGTTTGTATTTTCATTGATGTTGACTTGATATAATTTCTATGGTCATATACATAATACCAAAGACTTCAGAGAATCAATGGAACAAAGGTTATGCTTTCAACAATGCATAAAAGTCAAGTATTCACCAAGTGACAGACTACACCGACGGAGTGCACACCATCAATAAATATAGAGACAAAGTCACAGTGATGCCCGATGAGTAGAAGACAGTGTTACCTAATGAAGCAAAATCACAGGATTCCTGATGAGCTAAAAATAGTATTGCCCGACGAGCAAGATCCAATGATGCCCGACGGACGAAGTTCCCAAAGCTAACTGAAGCTGCACCGATGGAACTGACAGTTGTCACTGGCGACGAACTATAGAATTGACCGATAGAATAGAGAGATCAAAAAATGACAAAATATCTAGCTGGTAGAGCTAAAGGATAGACTTAACTAGTTATTTTATTTTCTTTATTCAACCACCGTTAAGTAATTGATGTGTACAGTTGGCAAGAAGATAACTATGAGATAAATCAGGAGTTAAAGCCGTAAATCAATTAGGTTGGATTGTTTTTCACGCCAAGAATCAAGAATCAAGAACCTAGAATTAAGGAATATCATGTCTATATAAGAGACAAGCATAATTCATTTCCAAAAGAAATCAAATACACAGGGGAGTGAATCAATAAAAGATGCTGAAGAGAAACTGATGAAGGATAAAATTCATGCAGTCCTAATCAATTAAGCTAAGGGAGAGCTAAAGAATTCTGCAGACACTGACACACAGTGAAGCACAACATCACAGAGAAGAAAGAGTTAAGTATAAAGGAATTGAATTAATACAATGATCAGAAAGGTATTGTGCATAAATAGATTTGAATATCTACAATTCAAAGTTGCATTAGAAATAGGTCATTGTGTTTCAGTTTAACCATTGAAGCATTAAGTCTCTTAATAGAGCAGGACTTAACAGTCTTTTATATTTGAGTTATATCCTAACAGATTACCAAAAAGGCTGACTCATGATAGTAGCATCAGTCTTACCTAAATCCTATTGACAGTCTAAGAAGGAGACTGATTCAAGGATGGTACTAAGATTAGCATAAAACCTATTGACAGCCATGAGACTGATTCAAGGATGGTAGCATAGATGCCAGATAGTAAGTGACAACCTATGTATAAAAATCCTCTCACAAGGTCACACTTAACCATGTGTTTTTAACCTTTAACATGGTTAGCTCCTAACAAGGCTCACTTTAGAAGAGTGAAAATTTGGGGTACCGGTCCCAGTGGTTTTTCCCTTAACAAGGTTTCCATGTTAAAATTCTTGTGTTATATGTGTATGGTTTATTACTTTATTGTTTTACATTCTACATATGCATTTATGGATTGATTGGTATACTCTGCATATTTACTGAGTATCGATAAATACAGTTTACTTCTTATTGGTTATCAAGGAGAATAAGGAAAGACAAGGTAAACCAATAGACAATTGTTTATTTCAAGTAAAGGCATACATCTTGTTGGGACTTAATAATTTGAGAAGTATTGATTGGTGGATTAAAGTTTAAATTGGATAAATAATTGAGGCCACTGATTCACCCCCCCCCTCTCAGTTATTACTAACAATTGGTATCAGAGCTTGTGTTCTTAGAAGGAAGGTTTCAAGACCTAAGTAAAGATCACAAGATAAACAGACGAGATGTGCCCAAGTTGAACAAGGACAAGTTTGCTTCATGGAAAAGCAGGATAAAGCTTCACTTATCAAGTATTGGCAATGATATTACTCAATACTTAGATACTGCATATGTGTTTCCTATAGGACCATTGACAGTAGATAAATTGAGAGTAAAGCATGAACATAACTGCATGGTTATAGAGCTTTCAACCTCACTCTCTGATGCTGAATTTGAGGATGTCAAAGATTGCAAAAATGCAAAGACAATGTGGGACAAGTTGAAACTTGTACATGGTGGTGATGCAAATGTTCTAAGAGCCAAGGCAGAAAGCCTTAGAGGAAAGTTTGATGATCTCAGAATGAAAGAAGGTGAAAACATCACTCAATATAGCACAAGAATAAAAGAATTAGTCAATGCTATACAAGGTGTTGGAGGTACACTTGAAGATGAGACAATGGTAAGTAAAATCCTGAGAACCTTATTTCCTATATATGCTATTAGAGTCTCTGCTATTCAAGAAATAAGAGTAGTAGAAAATAATACAGTCACTCTTGATAGCCTGATTGGTAGACTGATTTCATTTGAGATGAATAAATTTGATAATGGTGTCTTACCAAGCTGAGAGTCTGCATTCAAGTCTTCTATGAGAATAAAAAAATCTATTCAGAGACACTCATCTAGAAGAGACAGTGAAAGAGAAAGTGAAGAAGAAGATCTAGATGAAATTGAAGCACTCATGGCAAGAAGAATGCTAAGAGGAAAAGGTAAATACAAAGGTAAGCTACCACTTGTATGGTTTCATTGTAAAGAGATTGGACACTTTGCTGCAAGATGTCCTAACAAAAGAAAAGATGACAAAAGTCATAATAGATCTTTTGAGAAGAAATCTGACAGAGGTGATAACAAAGATTACAGAGGTTACCAATGATCAGAAAGAAATGATACCCAAGATTACAAGGATAAAAGAAAGAAGGCTAGCTATCTAGCTGCTTGCAAAGATGAAGATACTGACACCGAACCAGATGATGATGTCGAGATAGTATTTGTAGCTATGAAGGATGATTCAGATGAAGATGAAAGGTATGAAGAAACTGCACTCATATCTAAGATTAGTAAGAATGATATCTGGATTATAGATAGTG